>OVBE01001787.1:0-34306 GCA_900406425.1 Iberis pinnata | reverse complement strand
TATATATATATATAAAACTATTTATGTGCATATAATTACATACATTATATGTATAAAACGGAGCAGATCGGATATCCGGTTTATAAAATTTAATTATTTGTGATTTGCGTTGTTTTTGACGGATAATTAATTTTGATATTTGCTTTGCTTTACAATTTTATGGATATCCGGATTTTTCGGCTCTAATTAAAGCAAATAACTGATCGAAGCGGATCTAACGGATATTTTGCCAAACCCTGCAGTCTGCATTGTATAGTGTGTGTGTTGACTTTTCTACTCATTTGTAGGAACGTCCTGTTGCTTTTGTGTTTTTCAAGACACGTTATGATGCTCTTGTTGTCTCTGAGGTTCTCCAAACATCAAATCCTATGTTATGGGTTGCAGATTTAGCTCCAGAGCCTCATGATGTTTACTGGAAAAACCTCAAAGTACCTTATCGACAACTTTGGATGCGAAAAATCGCAACTCTTGTTGGTGCTATTGGCCTCATGATTGTGTTTCTAATTCCTGTTACAATCGTTCAAGGAATGACTCAACTTCAAACACTATCTAAAAACTTTCCTTTTCTAAGAGGCCTTTTGAAAATGAGGTTTATGAACCAAGTCATTACAGGGTACTTACCAAGTGTGATATTGGTTCTCTTCTTTTATATGGTTCCACCATTGATGATGTACTTTTCAACTCTAGAAGGATGTATCTCTAGGAGTTTAAGAAAGAAAAGTGCATGTATCAAAGTTGTATACTTCACTATTTGGAATGTCTTCTTCATTAACATTGTGTCAGGCTCTATAATCAGACAACTAAGCTTCTTCTCTAGTTTAAAAGACTTACCTAGTGAACTTGCTAAATCAGTTCCAACACAGGTAACTTTTCATCTTTTATGACTTTTTGGTTCTGAATAGGGCTAGGCATTCGGGTTTCGGTTCGGCTCGGGGTTCAGGTTTTTCGGGTTCAACTACATAGGAACAAATAGAAACCGAGAAAATTTCGGTTCGGGTTTTGTTTTCTTTACCAAAACCCGATATGGAACCGAATTTTTTTTTATTCAGGTTTTTCGTGTAATCTGGCTTTTTGGGTATTGTATTTTGGGTTTACGGTTTAGATTTTTCAGTTATAGATAATTTGGGTATTTTGGGTCTAAATCCTAACTAAAACCCGAATTATCCAAACAAAAAAACCTGAAATAAAACAGAAAAACCGAGTTACCCGATAAAAATTATTTATATATAAATACATTCGGATTTTTGGGTACCTATTCGGGTTTCGGTTCGGTTCGGGTAGCCATACTAAAAAATTATAAAACCCATTCAGGTTATTTGAAAATACTGTTCGGTTTTGGTTCTAGGTTTTTCGGTTCGGTTCTGGTTCGGGTTTTGGTAAAATCCCCAGCACTAGTTCAATATGACCAATCATTGAACTATGTTATTATTATACAGGCTGGTTTGTTCTTGACATACTGTTTCACATCTGGTTGGGCTGGTTTGGCTTGTGAAATCATGCAACCTGTTGGTCTTATTTGGAATCTTGTAGCAAAAGTTATTGTTAAGAACAAAGATGACTCATATGCAACTCTTAGGTTTCCTTATCATACAGAGATTCCAAGACTACTATTGTTCGGACTTCTTGGCTTCACCAACTCAGTCTTAGCTCCTCTTATACTACCTTTCTTGTTGATCTACTTCTCTCTCGCATATCTTATATACAAAAACCAGGTAATGTCTACTCTGAACTCTTCTACTTTGAGCTCATTGTCTAGAAACCAATGATATAGAGACATATAGCCATGGCCATTTAGTGCTCTAAATTGACCGTTATTTTCGAACCCTTCTAGAAAAATTCAATATTTTTTTAAAAAGACTCGAAATAAAATAAGGAGCAAGTGACCTAGTCAGTGTCGGTCCGGATATAATTAGCGACTAAAGCGTAGTTAAAATTTGATGCCTTAAATTTGATGTACTCAACCACGATACCAAAGTGTTTCTAATAAATTTGGTGCCCTAACATGTATATAAATTTTGGCCCCTAAAGCTCTTGCTTTACGAGCTTTAGCTCAGGGCCACCCCTGGACCTAGTGGTTGTCACCTCTATTGTCTTCTTACCAGACCAAAGATCGAACATGTTCACTCGCTAGCATTTAAACCGAACTGAATAAACCGAAGCAAACCGAAATTAGTTCGCTTCTATTCGATAAATTTTTTTAACTTAGTTCGGTTTTTGGTTCGGTTCGGCAACAATTTTATTTTATACTAAATTAACCGAACCAAACCGAATTTGATAAATTAACTGAACAAACCGAAATTAACCGAATAAACCGAAATTAAACTTTTCAAACCGCAAAAGCCAAACTTTAAAAATGAAAACCGAACCAAACTTTTAATCGGTTCAATGTAGCAAACCGAACAAACCGAATGCGGAACCGAACTTTTATTCGGTTCAATGTGGCAAAAAAAACTTGAAAAACGAAAAAACCAAATTCCCACCCCTAGCTACGAGTGCAATTCTCCCTCTAAAAGTGCTAGTGTCGGGCTTTTTGAATTAAACTAACGAAAATTTCTTCTTCTTTGTTGTAGATAATCAACGTCTATATTACAAAATATGAAAGTGGTGGACAATATTGGCCAGTTTTTCACAACACAACAATCTTTTCACTGATCTTATCTCAAATTATAGCATTGGGATTTTTCGGTTTAAAGCTATCAAAAGTTGCTTCAGGTTTCTCAATTCCATTAATTCTTCTTACTCTTCTCTTTAGTGAGTATTGCCGGCAAAGATTTGCTCCCATATTCAAGAAATATCCAGCAGAGGTTCTTATAGCTATGGACAGAGAAGATGAGATTTCAGGAAAGATGGAAGAGTTACATAATAACTTGAAAGCTGCATACTCTCAAATACCATTTTGTTCACAAGAATCTAGCAAAGTTGGTTGTGATCATGAGTTACAAGATTCTAAACAACAACTTAAGCCAGAGAAAGAGAATCTCCAAGCTGAAGAAGAAGAATTGCATTCGCCTTTTCGATTTAGTACATCTAGTCGAGAACTCGAGGTAAAATCGTGTCCTAATGCCTCGTCAAATCGTTCATCTCCAGGATTTGCCGAGATCTACAAACGAATATAGATACTCTGCTTGAAAGAGCCATGTCCATCTCCAAAAGAGCATGTGTGTGCAATTGAGTTTGAGTTTGAATTTTAGCAGTTGAAACCCTTTTAAGGGAGATGAAAAGTAAGAAGTGGAGAAAGCTATTGGAATAATCATACTCACTTATACAATGAAATGTAAATTCTATAGTTAGTGTAGGTTGATATGAAACTATACTTTTGTGTACAAATAGGACTTCTTGTTTCCATAGTTTTGCGAAAAACACAACTACAAAAAACAAGTGGTTTATTGGTTGTCACATCTGCTTTTCTTTTTGTCCGATTATTATTGAAACTTGACCACACTATATGCCAGTTTGAATTTTCTCGTTTGTAGAATTTGGGTTATTGAGTTATGGCTCTTAGATTAAAGTGATAAAAGATAACAAATAGAAAGTTTTTCTTCCATATATACATTTACATTAGTGTTCTTTATTGTTATGTATGGACAATTTCAAAATGTAGAATAGTCTCTTTGTGTGTAAAAAAAAGGTTTGATAGTTTTGGCTTCTTAGTTGATACTTGTGACCCATCCTTTAGTATCTTCTATCAATCCTGTCTGAATTCCGACAAGAATCGATCGCAGTTTCTCGCAGACTGATTCATCTCTGGTTTTATACTCTACTCTGAATGTTTTAGAAAATATCACATTAGACTAAATCTTTGCTTAAGGTTAGAGTAAAACATGATCAAAGAATTGTGAGTTTTGTTTTTTATAAACCTTTTTTCTTGATATGTTATAGTGCCTACTTGAGCAACTCCTACTGCAGTTCCAGTGCAGAAAACTTCATCTGCTTCCATTACTTCATCCACATGAACTGCCTTCTCAAGAACCTGATCATAGCTCATTGTTACAATTAGATGGACAAGATCCAATCCATAACCATTTCCTGATCTATGTAGAGTTATGATTTGTTTTACCTGATAACCTTGATCACTCGCGATCTCGATAACACTTTTTCGAGTGATCCCTTCAAGTATTGTTCCATTAGTTGCAGGAGTTGAGATTGTTTGACCCTTAGACAAACAAGGAAGCAAGTTGTTAGGATTCAACAGAGAGAAGTTACTTTGAAACACTATCAATAGTTATTACCTTAACAACAAAGACATTGCAAGAAGAAGCCTCCTCAAGATACTTCTTCTTAACAGAATCAAGATAAAGAACATCAGAAAACCCGCGGCTCTTTGCTCTGCTAAGTGCTTTTAAAACCTGCACACATGGTGTTGCGAAATAAGAATAATATGATAAACGAAAGAGAGAAAACGAACAATATGATATGTTAGTCAATTTTATTTGGCCCTTTAACAAGTGGGTTTCAACAACTTACTGGGGCATAATTTGTGATGCTCTTTACGCCTCCAGCTCCTCCAGGAGCTGCACGGACATACTCGTCTTCGACATAGAGGTTAAGCGCAGCAATACCTTCCTATAAACCAGTAGACAAAACAATTGCCAATTGTAGAATCAAGAATTGATTTGAATTTGAATTTGGAGTTAAAGTTTTTGAAAGATCTCTTCTATTACATTTAAGATTTTTCAACAAAGTTCGTAATTATTAACAAAACCGAATTTACTTTATTCTTTGTCAATTAGTTTTGAGTTGAAAACTTATAATCCTAACAAGATCGACCTTCTACTTCAGGTCTATATACCTTGAAGTAGTTACCAACTGGAGATGCATAGACCATAAATGTATATTCAGGAGCAGGAGCCAAACCAAGAATTGGACCACTTCCCATTAACAAAGGTCTAATATACAAAGACCCTTTCCCTGAAGGAGGAACCTGATCAAACCACATATCACTTAGAACTCAAGATCCCAAAAGAAAACCTCATAAACAATTTGTTGCAAGAAAAATGTTTCTAACCCAACGTTTGTTTGCGAAAGCGGTTTGTTTAACTGCATCAACAAACTGATCAATTGAAGGAGCAGTCATAAGCATTCTTTCAGCACTAAGTTTCATTCGAATAGCATTTTGATCCGGTCGAAAAAGAAGTATCTTCCCATTTTCTTGCCTGTTTGCTTTTGTACCTTCATATGCTCCCTGTAGATAATATTTAGAAAAACAAACTTTGATCAAGACTATTTAGAGACAATAGCCAAAGGCCTTGTAGCCTAGTGGTCTCTTTGTATAACTTTGGCCTAATTGAAAAATTATATAACTTTGGCCTATTTTTTCGTTGTAGATTGCGGCCTTTGCAAATTTTTTAAATTTCAGGGCCGGTTAGATGTTTAACATGATCTATCCGTAGAATTAGTCGGTTCGTCTAGATTACTCATTATAACAAAAAAAAAGTGAGAGACAATCACAATTCACAAATTGATGATTACTACAAGAAGCTTACTTGTCCATAGTTCAAAACTCCAGCAGAAGGACTAAGCTGAATATTCCCAAAAGGACTAAGTTCTCCTTTAGTAAATTCACCATCTTTAGAGCATTTCATAACATACATGTAATCAGCTGGAGTTAAACCAAATCCAAGATTATCCCAATCCAAATCCACATACTCATCTTTACCATTCCTAACATAACAAAAAACTGTGAAAAAAAACTACAAAAGCTGGATCAAATACACAAAAACTTACTGATAAATAGATTTTTTATGCTCTTCTTGTAAAGTTGAAGCAGCTTGTGCGTTATAGTTTGAGAAAGTTTGTAGCTTTTCACAGAGGAAAAAAAAATAAACATTCTCAAATAAGTTTGTTATATGAATTTGAAGTTTTGTTTGGATAATAAAAAGTTTATTACCGTACGAATATGTAAATGAAGAGGTCGCAAAGAGGAGATTACTTTGATCATTTTTTTACAATTGCAAATTTTCTTGAATGATTTGGTAAAGAAGATAACATCAAAAGTTAGTATTATAGACGTAAGTGATTGCAAAGTGTGTAGTTTTTATATTGGAAAATTCTTTATTTTCAATGTGGACATTAGGTTAAAAAATTGTTTTTATTTGATAAAAGACTTATCTTGATTCGTGTTAGTATCAACTATATCTGGTAAGATCTGTAAGTGTTTTTCTGGAACGAAATCAACGGAGCTTTGTTCTTGTTTTGTTTTAATGTGGTAGAAGAAAAGTTTGTGGTGTATCTTCAAAAGAGAAAATCCTATTTTTAAAAAGAAAAATTGGGTAATAGTATTTTTATTTTTTATATTTTATTAAAAGATATCTTGTCGAAAAATTAATTTTTTGGTATTTTTCGTTTTTGTAAATGATGAATAATGATATTTGTGGTAATGATGAATTGTTGTCAATAGATATATTTTTTGGTGAATGGTGAATTATTTGAGTTAATGAATAAAATATATATTTTTAAAATTAAAATAAATTATATATTTTTTGTTTTTTTTTTGCTATGTCTAGTATGTTGCTGATTTGCTCGGATCACGAGGTTTGGTTCTGTTGGGTTTTTCAGTTTCGGTTTGCTTTATTTGTGTTTAATTTGGCTTTTGGCTTTTAAAAAGAATTGCTGCTTGTGACTTTTTTACTCCGGAGATTTCTTTTTCTCGTCCGGCAATGACTTGTGTTCCTTATTTTTGTTGTTTTTCTTTTGTTAGTTATAATGTTTACCACATAGAATAAAAAATATTTATTTTATAAATTAATAAAAGAACTATTTATCCAAATTAAAAATATATATATTTTTAATTGTAGTATAATATCACCCTGAAATTTTTTGTAAGATTTTGAATTTTACTTATTTTTCCTTAATTTGTTTTTCTATAGATGGGGGTGATAAGCTCAAGAAAGTGATCCGAAGCAGAGGTTTTTGTCGGAATCATAAATTTTCTTATAAATGTCACTCTCCATATCTAGTCGTCTTTGCAACGTCAACTTATTTTTTTCTTTTATTATATAGTAAGCCTGGAGATATTTCACTTTATTAGTGCACGTTTTTCTATAGTCTATGTATTAAGAAATTTTAAGAATTTTCTTTTTATGATAAAACGCTAAAAAAATCCTAAATTCTCCAATAGTCTAAGTCTAGCCGTCGTGAAGCCAAGGACCAAGGAGTTTCGGTCAACGGTTGGCTTTTTCACCAGAACAAAATGTGGTGAAATTAACCAACTATTCAGTACAAAGCCAGGATTAGAACCAATTAACAAAATGTGGCATTATTTATATATAACAAAATATTTTAACTAAAATTAGCTAGATGCCTAACTATATTTAACTTAAAGAAAAATTAAATTTAAAAATTAAAGACACACCAAAAGAATTTCTTTTTTTTTATCGCTCATAACCGTCGGCGACCTCTGTTACGGTTACTCTGCTTTCTTCTCCGATTTTGGAGTAACCGTCGACGGTTTTCATCGATTTTTCTATGCGGTTTTTTCGGAACTGATTCATCTCTCTCATCCATCTCCTTCTCATCGGTTCTATTTAAAATCTGCATCTCCCTCTGTTCTTCCTTTTTTCACAAAATTTCGATATTCTTCTTCTCTATGTCTGAAAAATTTCGATATAAAATGCAAAATCTCACTTTGGGTTTGGAAGATGATGTGATACAAATTTCTTTTGAATCATGCAATAAGGCATTCGCTGTTACTCAGCATAGTTTGGTGGTCCTTCCATCGTTTCTGAAGAAGCAAAACCTTCGCGTTATGCTTGTTGCTTTGCCTAGGGTCTAGGGCGTCAGTGAGTTCGTTTCTGGGCGAATCATTGATAACACAAAGCTTCAATTTCTGTTCCCCTCTGAAAAAGCTTTGAATGGTGTGATTCATAAGGGTCTGCGGTCTTTCAATGAGTGGATGATCACCACTCATCGTTGGGCATATAATCAAATGGAAGATGATCTCAGCACGATTCCCTTCTGGGTGCAGATTCAAGGCATTCTGATGCATTTCTTAACTCTGGAAATGGTCACTCGAATTGGCCATAATTCGGTTTTTTTTAATCAAAACTGACTTCACATATGGAAGTGGTCATTCTGCAAATTATGTTCGGATGAAATTGCTTTGTCATTTGGATCAACAACACTTTTACAAGGCTGGTTCAAGTGGTGGAAAATCAGAGATTCGCCATTTCTTTGATGATGAAGAATATTGGGAGGTGTCTTTCAAGCAAAAGAGCCGTCTTGTGGATTCCAATGAAATGCGATATTGGGCGGATCAAAATTCTGAGACAGTTGGTCCTTCAACAAGTAATTGTTACATGGCAAGCCACATTAACAAAAATCAATCTAAGGGAGCGGTGGGCTCAAACCCACCGGAGGCGCCATGAATACGGCCTTTTGGAATTGTCGTGGTTTAAAAGAGTTCACGGTAGTTCGACGCTTTAAAGAAATAACTCATAAGTTTTTCTTGGACATACTCTTTCTGATCGAGACAAAGAATCCAGATGATGTTGTTCGTGATGTTGCAAGTAGATTAAACTTTGATTTTGTTCAGTGTGTAAAACCAATGGGGCTGGGTAGGGGTTTAGCTTTGCTTTGGAATAGTAATGTAAGGGTGTCTTTCATTTTCATGGATAATCGCATGTTTGATTGTAAAGTTTCTAATGAAGAAGGTTCTTTCTACTATTCCTTTGTCCATGGCCATCCTAAAAGACAATTCCGACATCTCTTATGGGAAAAATTACAACGTACTTCTCTAACCCGAGATGGCCCTTGGCTACTCAATCGCGAATTTAATGAAATATTACTCGCACATGAAACTCGCATAGGTCGACCACGCGAACCGTGGAGTTTAGTGGATTTTCAAAACATGGTTTGGGTTTGTAAAATTCGTGATTTACCACATTACGAATAATATGACTTGGGCGGGGAAACGTCGATCATACACTATTGAAATCTGGATCGACCGTGTAATGTGTAATAAAGAATGGTTTGCAATGTACCCAACATCACATACTACTGATCTCGACATGGTGTAATCAGATCATCGTCCGACAATTATCCGCATTCGAAAATATATTGAGATGGGATAATTATCCACATATCATTTAGAACTCAAGATCCCAAAAGAAAACCTCATAAACAATTTGTTGCAAGAAAAATGTATCTAACCCAACGCTTGTTTGCGAAAGCGGTTTGTTTAACTGCATCAACAAACTGATTAACTGAAGGAGCAGTCATAAGCATTCTTTCAGCACTAAGTTTCATTCGAATAGCATTTTGATCCGGTCGAAAAAGAAGTATCTTCCCATTTTCTTGCCTGTTTGCTTTTGTACCTTCATATGCTCCCTGTAGATAATAACCAAAAAAAAGACTTTGATCAAGACAATAGCCAAAGCCCTTGTAGCCTAGTGGTCTCTTTGTAAATCCAAGCAAAGTAAGCACGAGTATTCGATTCTTTTTTATTTTTAGAATCTTATTTAAAAAAACACATATTTTTTATAAAACAATATGAAAGTCTGACTTATTTTTTCGTTTTAGATTGCAAGTCTTTAAAATTTGTGTACATGAAAGTCATGAGTTCTAGTCTTTAGAAGATGAAATGTTATTATGAAAGTATGATACACTAGGTCTTAATGCGTTAATTCGCAGAGACTCAAGTTTAATTTTTGTTAGGAACTTATAGCATTGGTTCTGGATTTATTTAGATGCAGAGTAGGTCTTCAGCACAAGCAGAGCAAGCATGAGCTTGTTCTTTCTACTATTCCTTTGTCTATGGCCATCCTAATAGATAATTCCGACATCTCTTATGGGAAAAATTACAACGTACTTCTCTAACCCGAGATGGCCCTTGGCTACTCAATGGCGAATTTAATGAAATATTATTCGCACATGAAACTCGCATAGGTCGACCACGCGAACCGTGGAGTTTAGTGGATTTTCAAAACATGGTTTGGGTTTGTAAAATTCGGGATTTACCACATTACGAAAATAATATGACTTGGGCGGGGAAACGTCGATCATACACTATTGAAAGCTGGATCAATCGTGTAATGTGTAATAAAGAATGGTTTGCAATGTACCCAACATCACATACTACTTATCTCGACATGGTGTAACCAGATCATCGTCCGACAATTATCCGCATTCGAAAATATATTGAGATGTGATTTAAACCTTTTCGCTATGATAGTCGATTTGAACATGAAATGTGTTTTTTGGATGTTATCAAACGCGGCTAGAACTTCACTGATTCTCGCCATAATCTTTCGGTTGTGGGTCGTGTTTGCAAATTTTCGGAAAAAATAACATTTTGGCGAACAACTCACAATCAAAATTCAAAATGTCAGATTTTTATCACTCTGGTAGGCTATTGATGAGGCCTTGACGAACTCGGTTACTACAACGGTCACTGTTAACATGCTTAAACAAGAATTAGCGGCTGCTTATTAGCGCGAGGAAGAATATTGGCATAAAAAAGTCGTAATCAGTGGTTGAAATCACCTGATCTTAATACCAAATTTTATCATGCGGTCACCAAAACAGATATGCACGAAACCGCATACTTTCTCTTACATCTGATACTGGGGAGGTCGTAACAGGTAACCGCCATTTAGCTGAAGTTGCTCATAATTATTTTAAGGATTTGTTCTCGACTCACGGCACTCTACATTCACATTTGGTTCTTGCATCGATGGCACTGGTTGTCACACTGTAAATGAATCATGAGTTAACTATACTGATGGCCCCACTTGAAATCAAAGAGGCCCTATTTACAATAAGTGCAACGAAGGCTCCGGGACCTGATGGATTCACTGCTCGTTTTTCATCAATATTGGGATACTGAGGGGGATGCAATAACGTCTGAAGTTCAATTGTTTTTCAATTCTGACTAGCTACCGTCAGGTTCGAATCACACAAATCTGTCTCATCCCGAAGAAGGCCGATCCGCATCCCATGCATGATTTTCGACCAATAAGCTTGTGTAACGTCCTGTATAAGATCATTGCTAAGATTCTAGTAAATCGACTTAAAAGGTTTCTGCATACGCTGGTTTCAGAATCATAAGCTGCATTCATTCCCAAATGGTTTATTACTGACAACGTGTTTATTGCTCATGAAGTATATCACTCTCTACGCACACAGACGCCAATTGCTTCAAATTACATGGCTGTTAAGACTGATGTTAGCAAAGCATATGATCTTCTTGAATGGAAATTTCTTGCCAATGTTTTAACAAGGAAGGGTTTTTCGGATAAATGGATTGGGTGGATACTACAATGTGGTACGACGGTTTCATTTTCGGTTTTAATAATTGGAAGTCCTTACGGTCATTTTACTCTCTAAAGAGGGTTACGACAGGGCGACCCTCTCTCCCCGTATCTCTTTATACTTTGTGCGGATGCTTTGAGTTCTCTTCTCACTAAGGCCACTTTGCGTGGTGAAATCCAAGGCATAAAAGTTTGTCGTCAAGCTCCTACCATTAGCCATCTTTTTTTTCGGTGATGATTCCCTGTTCTTTATTAGAGTTGATGTTGCTAACAATACGAAGCTTCGGGACATTTTTGATAAATATGCTTCTGCCTTAGGTCCGTTGATCAACTTTGAAAAATTCACCATCACTTTTGGGTCGAAAGTTTTTGAACATACTAAATCTACGATCCGATCCATTTTGAGAATTGATAAGATAGGAGGCACCGGGAAGTATTTAGGTCTATCCGAACAATTTGGTAGAAAAAAGAATGAATTATTTCTGAATGTTATCGAAAAGGTCCAGAAACAAATTTCAAGATGGCAATGCCGATTTTTATCACATTCGGGACGTGAAATTCTGATTAAGAGTGTTGCAATGGCTATGCCAGTATATTCTATGAATTGCTTCAAGCTACCTTTGACATTACTTAAAGATATGNGTAGGTTTTCAAAATTTTGGGTGGGGGGGGGGGGTACGACTACACAACATAAAATGTCTTGGCTCTCGTGGCCGAAATTAAAATATACCAAGAGTATGGGCGGTTTAAACTCCCGTGATTTAGTTCTTTTTAATCAAACAAAATTAGCTAGTCAAGCGTGAAAATTTTAAACCGGCCGAATTCTACTGTTGCTCAACTTGTTCGAGCTCGATATTACAAGGATGGTAGTTTCTTGAATGGTCAACCTAATGTTCGCTCTTCCTTTGGATGGCAATCACTTTGCTTTGGTAAGGAGTTGCTAAAGAAGGGTTTACGGACATATTTGGGTAATGGTCACTCCATTCAACTTGGATATGAACCTTGGTTACCAACTAACTCTCCACGTCCGGCGCGAACTGTCTCTCTTGCATCACGACATCTTCCTATCACTGTACTATTTAACGCTCAAGATCAGAGTTGGAATGAAGACGCTTTGCGGACTCATATTCATGAGCAAGATTGGGACTTAATTCGCAAAATATATATTCCTTAAGAGCAATTACGAGACCGCTACCTTTGGCATTATGCTTCTCATAGGCTTTTTACAGTAAGATCTTCTTATCGGTTAGCTTTGCAGTCGGGCGGCCTTGATCATACCTCTCCGCCACCACTTATTGCTAGTACTTAGTACTGACTTATCCACTCAATTATGGAAATTACCAATCGCGCCTAAACTAAAGCATTTTCTCTAATATTTTACCAATGTTCCAAACTTTATCAGCACATCATCTCACATCTCATACGAGTTGTCCCCGTTGTTGTGCTGAGGATGAGACTTATGATCACCTCTTCTTCGGTTGCGATTATGCCTATGGTATTTGGCGATACATTTGCGTCACCCTACTAAAGTTATTTGATCGACACATATTGTTCAATACCAAGATGGTGAGTCTTTTTCGGTTTATCCTACAATCTACATTGCCTTTGAAAACTAAACTCATTCCTATTTGGACATTATGGCATTTATGGAAATTGAGGAATACATTAATTTACAATCATCAAAGTTTTCACACCCCCGATCTTGGTGCCCGAATCCGATGGGATGTACAAGAATGGGTTAACATTAACTTCTCTCATGGGCATCTACATTCAGCAGGTAATCCTAGTGTTTTTCCCGTCGTTGGTCGGCACCACCATCTACTTGGGTTAAATGTAATTTTGATGCCTCACATCATGTAGGGAGCAGACCTTCAGGAATGGGTTGGATCCTTCGAGATGATCAAGGCAAATTCTTACATTGCGGTCACAAACAGTTTCATGATCGTCATACTGTAGATGAATCTGAATTGCCGGCTCTTATTTAGGTCATTCATTCTGTCTACCAACTAGGATATGTTAACGTAATTTTCGAAGGTGACAACATCAACATAATGCGGATGCTATCTATGCACACGAGTCTACGGCGGTTGGAACATTATAATTGCACAATACTGGCATGAATGCCTAAATTTCGGAATATTAACTTTAAACATAGACCCGAGAATCAAATGCATGTGCATATTATCTATCTAAGTTAGCGCTTACTTCTACTAATAACTCTGCAATTATACATTCTTGTCCTTTTGTTTTACTATTACTTGTAAACGATGACCTTCAATAAGTAATTAAATTGCCGTTAAAAAAAATTAAATTTAACAATTTTAAGTACACAAAATGTTAAACCGAGAACATATTAACGGTGTGGACAAAAAGAAGAAAACTTAAATTTTAACAATAATGTATTAATAGAGGGAAGAATATAACATGTTTGTCTTTGGGATTTATTGATGTATGTAAACAATGATTTTATATGAATAAGAAATATTTGTCAGTAAAAAAAATAGAAAACAAGAAAATTAATTTTAACAAAGAAATTAGTAAATGTCAAAACTACTTCACTGATTTTTGTATATTCCTTTCTAAAGAATAAAAAATTAGATAAAGATAGAAAATTGAAGAGATATTAAAAATTTAGTTTGTATTTTTTATATTTAAATTTCTATTAATTTGTGTATTGTGTAAAACAAAAGATATCTCAACTTAAATTTTTTTTACTTTTTATATATTAACTATTTATTTTGTCACAACATAATTTTTTGTGGCTATAAAATTAATATTTTTTTTGTGGTCTTGAAGACATATCTTTTCCTTCTTATATAAAGCACAGCTCCGCAGCTATATATTAGTGGCGGTGAATGGAGACAAGGTACGGGCAGTTTTGGGGATTTTTTTTTTCCGACAAATTTTTATTGATATTTGATCAAAAATACAATGTCATATACAAAACTACAGAATACAAATTATTACACAAGCATATATGTGCGCCATATGCTGAAGACAATAATTTTAAAAAGTAATGTTTACGATGCATTCCGATGAAGAACGTCTTATAAATTAACAAATTTACAAATCTGTTATCTTCTTTTCTTTTATACCATCTAACTCCGATGCAATTCATACGCCTATATTGTTGAGGCTGTTCTCTAACTGCATCAGTAAAATCTATTGTTTCTGAAACTAGTTCTGAAATTTAACAATATGATACCAATTAGTCCGTATCAGAGTCTTCATAAATATTTTAGACTTTAAAATGATCCTGATATAATCCCAATTATTTTTAGCAATCTCTCCATCTTTTCCATTTACATTGTTTCTCCAGTAATCTCTCCATGGCGGTTTCCAAATCCGAAGTGAATTTCGAAAAGATTCAACGCCTACAAGAAATTTATCCAGAGGAAGAACACCATAATACAATACATACCATGAAAAAATGCCAACAAACGAAGATTTTGTTGTCGGAAAAGTAAAATCTCGATAGAAACTCAAAACACTGATAAGCGAAACTAATAGATTCTCCATGAAGAAGAACTAAGTATAATATAATAGATTTGATTATATTCAAATCACAAACAACAAATGTATAAGTAAAATAGAGAAGAAAACGTGCACGTCGGCCGGAGGGAAAAGTGATTAACGGTGGTGGTGGTAAGATTTGATAATCAATGTGGTGATCGCCTGTTTCGTAAGAAGCGGTTATTGCCTTTGTTCACTAATTATGGAAATATATGTTATATGTTTAATTAAATATTAAAAAATAGAAAAATGTGATGTTATTGTGACAATTTATCGATCTATGAACAAAAGTGAATATTGACCACAAACTAGAAAATTGATGCGTTTTTCATTAAAAAGGTGGTTTTCTTTTTTCTTTCACTTGCTTTTTATAATATTAATTTATTAACGACAATGGACCGATCCACTAACCTAAAATCTATAAAATATAATTGTTATGCGAATAATCATATTTGATCATAGTCTAGTAACAAAACAGAAAATGTGACAACCACTAAACTACTTATTTTATGATTTTTTCTTCACATGTTTAATGTGGAATGAACATAAAATAGTATTTAATTAAATTTAACCTCTAAACAATTATTATATCCTATGTAGTCGGATCAGAAATATCCAAAACTTAAATTATCCTAACCGAATCCGAACCGAAATCTGAATACCTACCCCTAGATGCAGTTGAAGAAAATAATGAAACAGTGCACACTACTTTTTTGAACATTTTTTATGAAATTATTGACTATATTAATGTATAGTAAATTTACTGTAAAAAATCTTTCTAAAAATTTAAATTTTCAATAATAAAACCAATTATTCCATATACTCAAATTATCCTATCCGAATCCGAACCGAAATCTGAATACCCATCCCTAGATGCAGTTGAAGAAAATAATGAAACAGTGCACACTACTTTTTTGAACATTTTTTTGAAATTATTGACTATATTAACGTATAGTAAATTTACCGTAAAAAATATTTCTATAATTTCAAATTTTCAATAATAAAACCAATTATTCCATATATTGAAACACATTATTATTATTTTTAATCACTATAAACATTATCTCCCATCGTTAGTTTTTATTCACCATTCAAACATTATCCCACACCGTTAATTTTATTAAAACCGCAGTTGTTCGGCACCGCTCATTTTCTTTCTCGCAACGCACTTAAACATATTGTACTATTTATTTTTTCTCTACCGTACCGCTTGATTTATTGTTGTCTAAACTCAATTTTTCTATCAGTTATCATAAAAGATTGCATATCAAAATATGTTTGATAATGTCTATCTTCTTGTATTCGTTTAGGTAAAAAATAAAGTTTAATTTACAATTATCCAACCTAGTTAGAGTATATGCCATATGTTTCAAAATTTGTGTCACATATGATAAATGTGTGGTAGTACAATTTCATTTAAACCGAAAATGCCCCTTCTCATTGCAAGTTGGCGTGGGTTGCACACTGAAAAAGGTAAAGTGGCATTTAATGCCATTTAATATTGACAAGAATTGAATTTTTGGTTATTAACCATCCAAATAATTAAGTTCCATTTAATTAGGTTCTCTTTGTTGGAAGAAGAATCTTGGTAAGAGAGATTTAAGGTAGTTAACGATTTAGAAGATTTAAGAAGGTAAGTCATTAAAGTTGTTGTTTTTGTTATTTAAGCTTCATGTTACTAGTCGAGTCATGATTGACTTCCACCAAATGCATTGTGTTATCTACTGACGTTACGATTGTAAGTTCTTTGTTCACTAGAACTTCAGTGGACGTATCTTTGGCCTGCAAGCAATTAGTGTCCACCAAGTTTGTTGTGTTGTCTATTGATGTCCCAGTTTTCTGTTCTTTGTCCACTTAAAATTCAGTGGACGTATCTTCAGCATGCGACCAATTAGTGTGCTTAATCAGAGAAGGGACTTACGAACTTCATGTAAGAAATCTTACATGTGAGAGTGGTTATGTTTGAAGGTCCCCGAAGAGCATTGTTTTGTCTATTGACTTACCGGTTGTCTCTGCTTTCTCCACGTGTTGTTCTGTTATTTAAGCTTTATGTTACTAGTCGAGTCATGATTGACTGTCCACCAAATGCATTGTGTTGTCTACTGACGTTCCGATTGTAAGTTATTTGTCCACTAGAACTTCAGTGGACGTATCTTCGGCCTGCGAGCAATTAATGTCCACCAAGTTCGTTGTGTTGTCTATTGACATCCCGTTTTTATATTCTTTGTCCACTCAAAATTCAGTGGACGTATTGACGTTCCGGTTTTCTGTTCTATTGACTTCCCGGTTGTCTCTGCTTTGTCCACGTGCTGTTATGTAGACGTCTTGTGGACTTGTGAAAAATTGTGATGTATTATATGATACTTAGAAAGGAAGTAGACACTTGGACTCGCTAAAATACGTACGTGTGCATCTGGGTCACTTGAAAGATTGCCGATTTTGTTTGCTAAATGACATTTTTTCATGTATGACTCTGTGAAAAAATTTTGTTACAAGACTCTAGAATCGAGTAATATGTTAGTTTAGGGTTTCATGAAACTGTTTAACTTTTAGAGAGCATGAAGATGATAAACAACTTCTTCTTAAGATTTTATTGAGATATGAACCTAAAAGTGATACAAAAGTTAAGTTGAAACAAAATCTCTTCAATATTTTAATTAATTATTATTACTATTTCAAATATCAATCACAACATGTCAGAGAGGTACATGCGTAAATTGACTTGTGTGGTTATCTCTAATAATAAAGTTATTGTGCACTAAAAAGATAAAATATTGATGGAAAATTAGATCGTCAGTAGAATTCGTCCATCAACCTAATGGTTAAATCTTTAATACATGGATGTGACATCTAAACTTTTTAAATTCAAATACCAATAAAAATAAGGGGAAATTATGCTTGCTGCCATAAAATCATAAAATCTTATCTCATATACCATATTGGTATATATTTAGGAAAAATATCATATGTCGCTTCTACAAAAATTACACTACTATCCTTACTGTTTTCAGCGAGAATTTGTTTTTCACAAAAACAAATAAATCAAATTTCACTTAATGTCATATATTCTCTTTTTGGCATCATCTTTTTTTAAATTCCCATGTAAAACATTTTATCTTTTCCAAATTGGGCACCATAATTAGCATTTGTTTTCTATGGAATCTAGAAAAAAAAGTTAGGAAACTAAAAAGAGAAGAATTGGAGGGTAAAAAAAGAAGGAACAGTGAGCAAAATCGTGAGGCATAATGAGCAAGAGAGAGGAAATTTTCAATTTTGTTTTCTGCTAGGGATTCAAACTTCGGCCTCCATTTATGGCTGTGAATCTGAGTATTTTTTCGTAGGTCTAGTCGCCATTTTGAGGTGCCCTCACACTCATAAAGGTTTATATAGTCTTAGGTACGTATCGTTTTTTTGCATTTTTTTTTTGGTGTGCATTTGTCTCTGTTACCAAGGCGCATATGGTTTGTTTAGTTTTGTTAAACTGGATCTGTGTAATTTTTGTCGACGTAAGTAGAAATTTTAGAGATTTTATGGATTGATTAGGTGAAATGATTGAGAGAAACATCGTCATTGTTTATAAATTTTAGCCTCTATTGGGTGCTTGGCCTTCCAATGAGAGAACTTGTCTTATTTGAAACTGAAATCATTTGGTATGCATTTTCCAATGTATCAGCGATTATTGAATTTTATCGTAATATTTTCATGATTTACCATGAATTAAGAAGTTTATATGTTGATAACAACCATTAAAAACTTTCTTCGTTGCCGAATTACCCGATTAGTATGTTGGTGCACAACCGAAAAATGATTTGAAGTTGAGACACATAGGTAATAGACATAAAAATGAAGATATATATCAACCGTCGTCGTATCATTCGCCAAGAAACAATAGACTAAATATGAAGTGGACAAAATATATTAGTTTTTCAACCCATTTGATTGTCTTTGAGAATTATTACATTTATTTGTGTCCACTTTGTAATTCTTGTCCACTATCTTTCAGTTTCTCGAATTGAAATATAAAATCACCTTGTCCACCACTGACTAGATGAGAAAAATAACAGTAAGAATTGTCGAGTTCATCAAAAATATCGTCTTAAAGTGTTTTGGTAAGTGAAGATCATGTCCACCATACACAACGTAATTCGTCCACCAGATCATCATATCCTCCCGATGATTATGTCCACACAGAAATGTTGCAAAAAAAAATAATTAATTTTTGAGGCTTAAATGTTTATGCAAGTCACAAAAAATCACTATTAATGTACCTCCTCCAACGAAATAGGTTGGTAGTTTAAAACTCATAGACAACCCATTAAAAGCAAATTTTCTTCGTTTGGTATCTTAACCTTCCTTTTTTAAAAAATTAAAAATGTAAATAGGCAATTTAGCCCATCAAATCGGTAATTAAATGGCATTAATTGCTTTGAAAGCAAGCTAATTCGAGCCATTGGCGGATATACTAAGGACAAAGGTGGATCAAGTGACCCACCCAAAATTCTTTTACAAAATATTTTATATATCAAGTTTGTTAAAATTTGGTAATTTTAGTGATAAATTTTCAAGTGACATCCCTAATTTTAAATATACTTGTCTAAAATTTTAATTTTTAATTATATATTTATAAACTTTTATATTTTGACCCATCTAAAATTATTTTCTAGATCTGCCACTGATTCTAGCACACAATGTTTCTCTTTGAAAGTGGCGTTTTTGTCATTTCTTGTATACCAATAGTACTGTTCTGTTTGGTAGCTCTTACAAGAAACGAGCATTATGGCATTTACTACAAAATATCATAACATTATGTACATTCAGTAATTGTCCCTAAAAATAATTTAAAGAAATGTCATTATAATCTTGTAGACAAAACCCCCCTCCCCCATTAGAACTCTATTTTAGTGGTAAAAAAACTGTAAGCTAGTTTATATTTTTGTAATTAACCAGGAGAAAATCATTTCCCAGATTTATTAGTAATAGAAATTAAAATCAAATAAGCGTATTCCAGATAGAAACAACACTCTCTTTGTCCTCACACACAATCGAAGACAAGGAAGTCAGAATCTTCACAAGATAATGAAAATCCATAGGCAAGTAAAAAGCAAGGTTAGCTACTTCATCTGCAAGACAATTCGTATCCCTAAAACCGTGTGAAATACGGACTGTCCAGTCCTTTGATAAGAAGTCATAGCACAAGCGTACTAGGAACGATAGTGGGTGAGAATCTCCGATATTTGACTTGAAAAAGCCCACCACTATCTCGGAATTAATATCCAACTTAAGTTGTCGATTACCGAGTTCCTAAGCAATGAATAAACCATAGTACACTCCCCATAACTCCGTCATTGGGGGGTTGTGCACACACCTATATTCAAAGTAAAACCTTTACACCAATTACCTTCATAATCTCTAACAACTCCACCAGCTGTTTCCAAACCCGGGTTCCCATGAGAAGCACTATCGGTATTCAATTTAAACCATCCCCCAGTCGGCTTAACCCATGATATTAGTCTTCCTCTACGTCCATTACCTGTTCCATTAACTCGTTCACACCCTCGCCATACTTCATTTGCTTTTTCTTTCACAAACTGAGTTCTATCCCTGCATTTAACCATATCACCGGAGATCTGACCACAACGCCACTTCCAGCTCCACTAAACCACCATGGAAAATAACGTGGACCAGGCTGAATCATGCACTATAGCGCCTTCCCAAAAGTTCTCATACAACCAACCCAATATGTTTGTTCAAAAAACCAATTAGTCCAGCTTATTAAATATCGAAAAAGGTAAAAGTACGGAAATCATAGTATGGATTGGTATTGACAATAAAACTGCCTTTGTCATCGTCACTCTACCCGCGAAACTCAACATTTTACTTTTCCAATCAGCTAAACGCGAAGCTACCTTCTCTTCAACATCACCAAAAGTATCTTTATTCACTCATTTATGCAGTATAGGAAGACCGAGATATTTTCCAAGATCAAAAGTCCGTTGTATTCCACTCAACGCACTTATTGAATTCGCAAGATTGCTGCTAACATTTTCTGAAAAGAATATCTTCAACTTCTCTAGACTTACTCGATGTCCCGATGCAGCACAAAATTCTTCAAGAATAGCCTTTATCACATCTATTTGACGAGTATAAGCCTCAGCAAAAAGAATAAGATCATCGGCAAAACATATATGAGATAATTTAGGACCACCCCGGGATAACTGAATCGGTTTCCACTTCTTCTGATTCACCGATCTTTCTATCATGTGACAAAGTCTCTCCAAGCATAACACAAACAAATAAGGAGAAAGTGGTTCACCTTGACGGATTCCTCTTTCTGGCTTAAAAGATTTCGTCTTCTCCCCATTCCATGACACAGTCATTAAAGCCCCTGTTACACATCGCATAATCCATGTAACCCACTTATCCGGGAGTCTTGATGCTTTAAGCGTGTTTTTGATAAAGTCCCATCGTAACCTATCGTAAGCTTTTTCAAGATCAAGTTTTAACAACATCCATCCTCCTTGACCTTTCTTACGATACATTGAATGTATTGCCTCTTGAACAATCACAATATTATCCGTACTCAATCTTCCCGGGATAAAACTTGATTGTGTTGGACCTATCAAAGTCGGCATAAGACCTTGTAGCCGCATCATCATTGTTTTCGTGATTGTCTTAAAGAGTACATTACACAAACTAATCAGTTTGAATTGAGTAATGCGCTCCAACTTCTCCACTTTCCCAATTAGCACCACTAAGACATCATTCGAACCTGAAGGCATAATTCTTATGTCAAAAAATTTTTAGAACCTATCTTACTACCGAATTTTTCACGATATCCTAGCAATTTTGGTAGAAAATCGGTTGAAACCCATATGGTCCTGGAGCCTTATAGCGCCCCACGCTACGTATTGCTCTTTCGATATCTCCTCCATGGAACGATTTATTCAAAAGATCTTAATCTGCTTCTGAAAACACTACAAAACCAGCTTGTGGTAAGAGCAAAGTCGGTTCCTCAACACTTCCCAAAGAGTTGAGATGTTTATAGTAATAAACAACCATCCGTTCTAACTCATCCTTCTTCGAAATCCAGCAATTCTCTGTATTTTTCAGCATCTCAATCGCATTTCTGCGTCGTCTACTAATGGTAAGAGTGCGAAAAAACTTTGTATTTTTATCCCCCCCCCATAGTAGTAACCCACTTTTCACGAGATTTTTGGAACCATAACATGTCCTCCTGCTCCAACACCAGATTTAACTCTTGGATCAAGGTTGTCTCTCTGGTTAATAACGTATCAGCTTGTACCAAATCTAACAATTCTGATATCCGCCATCAGCTTATCTTTACGCTTCGATAAGTCTCCAAAAACATTCTTATTCCATCTACGTAAAACCACTTGTAAATCTTCCTGTGTATCCACATTCTAATCCCATGAATTAGCCACTAGAGCTTTGAATTCCAAATGCAATGTCCATGCCGCCTCGAAACGAAAGGGTCTTCTTCGCGGATCACAAATTCCAACCGAACGAAGTTGGAGAAACAGAGGAGTATGATCCGACGCAAGGAACGGAAGATGGGTCACAGTTGCCTCCTGCCACTTAACTCTCGACTGGCCATAACATAGAACATGGTCAAGACATTTAGCCACAAAGGTATTCTCCGTCAGTCCCCTTCTCCATGTGTATCGATTACCAATAAATCCCATATCAATTAGCATATAATCATTTATCCAATCTCCGAAAATAAGGGAATATGGAGATAAAGAATAATCCCCTTCAATACGTTCATCAACCCTATGAATCGTATTGAAGTCACCACCCACAATAACCGGTTCGGTAATCCCAACTATCAAACTTTGTAGTTCTGTCCACAACACACTTCTACGACTCACCGAGGAAGCCGTATAAACAACAAAAAGATGCAAAAATCACCCGTCAAAGTAAGTCGGGCATGTATGTATTGATCGGAACTCTCTAATATCTCTACTCACCAATATCAGTTTTCCATAACAACCAAAGCCCACCACTTTGACCTATCGCATCAACTCGAAACGAATTATCGAATCCAAGTCCTTGACAAATTCGTTGAGCTCTATCTCCACCAGCATGAGTCTCAAAAATCGCAAAAACATTAGTCTTATATTTTTTCAAAACATAACAAATGGATCTTATGAAATTAGGTTTATTTTCTCCCGACAATTCCATAAAAGACAATTCATAATTAAATGATGAATGCCAACTAGAATAACCGGGGATAACTCTTATTGACTAGATAACTCCATCTCCTTTACTCCATGATTATGGAGTGACTCCTTCTCTATTCCTGCATCTTCATTAACCTTCACGGCCACACTAGCTTCGGCTCCAAGCAAACGTTCCTCTTCCCCAACACTCAGCTTGGTTAGATTAACCTTCACAGCCACACTAGCTTCGGCTCCAAGCAAACGTTCCTCTTCCCTAACACTCATCTTGGTTACATTACCTGGCCTAATCAAAGCATTAGTGTTCTCAGATTGAGTATGCATATCATTTGTGAAAGTCACACCCGAGCCCAAGATCTTATCAGTGTCAACTCTTAATCGTTTCCCGGTTGGACTCCGTTCTTGGTCATTTTCTGTCGGGCCAAAATCCAAACCACGAGTCGGTCTATTTCCCTTAGTAATCTTGGGGGCCAATGGGACCTTTAGACCAGGTTACGAACCACTTCTCCCACGCTCAGAAAAATCCACGGCACCTTGACCATTCGTAGAGTCCCTCCTTGCTGTAAAAGCAATTGCATTAATCTCTCCATCTCTTTGGTCACTTGGTATACCAAATTGCGTCACCACGTTCTCTTTACCTCCTCCTTTCGATGTAATAGTCTGATTATCCCTTTTTCACTCAAATTTTTTCCAAACCTTTGAAACTATTGGATATGAATACATTAGTTTCAGTAACTTTAGCTGTAATATCGCCTAGATTCTGTCTCGGTACAGCTAGTTCACGAGAGATCCCTGCTCTTTCTTCATGATGAGGATTACCACGTCTTACCATAGTAAAACCATCTCCATCCACTATCTTCTTCATTGGTTTCTCCAAAGGCAAGTTAGGTCTTTTCTCCACACCCTTACGTAAACACAAGTGAGTTGCATGTCTGAATATTCCACACACCGAACATATATTTGCCATCCCTTCATATTCAATGTAATACCTCTCACCATTAATCATAACTGATATTTTAGCGGTTTTCACAAATTCACCTCCACACAAACTCTTGCAAAACAGGCCGCTCAAAGTTCTTAAATCCACCTTGATTGGTTTGCCTAAACCCGAAACAATACCCATATGTATATCCTTGTGATAAAAATCCACCTTGTAAGCTAATATATATATATATGTTTGTATGTGTTTGACACTTGACAGCCAATTAAAAATCCATCTTATTTATATACGTCGAAAATCCGACGGAAACAAAAATAGATTTCAATATAACATAAAGTGTATATATAATGTTGATCTTGGTACAAAATTTCAAAGATCTTCCAAATGCTTAAACACAACAAAATACATATGTACATACATACATATATAATGTTGATCTTAGTTATAAAAAAATAGATTTCAAAAATCTATGATAATGTCAATTGGAGAATCACCTTTATCAACATCAAAACTCTTAACATACTTACCTTCCAAAGTAACAACTTCCACTATATAACTTCCATAGTATCCTCTAAACTCCAATCCTCCATCATCTTCTTCTTCAATCACTCTTTCAACAAAACTCAACCATTCTTGTTTAATCTCAAGAAACCTCTTCCCAGCTTCATTAATCTCACCATCTGCATTCACCAAATGTGAATCTTCTCTACTCATAAACAACTCCCAAAATCCCCAAAGCATCACTCCTTCAATTGCTGGATGAGCAAATGCTTCCCATAGCATCACCTCAAGATCATCTCCTCTTACATGTTCGTTAATCGAAGAAACATCGAGTTCCGTGAACCATATCGGTAACCCGAGAGTGCTTAGCTTGTCTAAAGCTGAACGGACAATGTGACCAACTGGACTTGTTATATGTCCTTGAATCCCGATTCCTCCCACGGGCGCTCCTCTTTTTTGCAGCTTGTGGACGAGTTTTATGTACTTTTCGGGCGATGATCTCGAGTCAAACCCGTCCTCTATGTGGTATTCATTGAGGAATAGAGTCGCTAATGGATCTAACTCGTGTGCTCTCTTGAACATGTTTGCTCTTGCATCAGAGCCTAGTCGATCTCGGTAGAATGATCCATGGAGCATTTCGTTGTTCACATCGTAGTGTTTGAATTTCCCGTTGTATCGGGTAAGAAGATCGGTTACACGATTCTCAACCGCTGCTTCTAGCTCGGTATCACTTAACTGTTGGACCCATGGTTGAATAGCTGATTCGACCTCCCAGAATATGCAATGGCCTCTGGTTTCTATGTTGTATCTTTCGCAGAACCTGAGCATTTCGTCTGCGTCCCGATAATTGAAGTTACCTTGTTCTGGCTCTGTCCAATACCATTTCAGCTCGTTCCCAAACACTGCCCAGTTGAAATTGTTAAGAAAGAATTCAACAAAGTCTTCGTTATCGATATTGCTTCGACTAATGCATGATCCGAGAGGGAAACTATTCCACGTCTGTCTGATTTTCACCGTTGCACCAGATAATTCGCTTGGATCTAAACCCGAGAATTTGAGACGAACATCACGCTTACGAACCTGCATAACAGAGAAACTACATTGGTGCATAACAGAGAAACAGCATTAACCGAGTAAAATGTTTGGTAAGTTACCACATCAGCTTGTCCTTTAAGATAACTCAACCGCGCCTTATGATCAACAGCGAAAATCTGCAGACCTGAAACCATAAGATCAACACCAGAAGCCGGACCTTGGACATGAAGCATTACTTCTTTTGCTTGCTTCTCGATTCTAAACGAACCCACAACTTCATGCCAATCACCATCATGGACCTCGACTTTTCCTCCATTAACCCATTTACCATCAACACTTAGTGCGATATTCACATCTTGTGGACAAGTTACTCCTTCCGAGCCAATCTTAACCCAAGCTGAGACTTGGTATGTTAAAAACAGCTTTACTTGATCGGTTATTATCTGAGCAGGACCCATCCATGTTCCGCTTCGGTTTGTCGCAAACACATATCTTCCAGATAGATACCCATGTGTTGTTTTAAGTGAGCATCTCGCCAATGGAGGTAGTATTCTAGGAGCGCCTTCTCCAACTCTTAAATGGCAGTTTCCAAGAGGGAACCAACCTTCGATTGTTCCATCGTTTAGATGGCTATTCGAAACTATGTTCATCCCAAAAGCATGACTCTGTAGACAAATGAAAACAATTTATGATTGATATATATAAGGAGAAGGCAATATGTTAAGAAGCAAGATACTTTATATGTTGAACCTCAATATATGGTCTTCTTGAAGGAGGATCTTTCTCCGCAGGCTTTACAACGAAATGGTCGACAAAAACATCGATCCCTGGTGGGGGTCCTTCGATGTAAACAACTGCTCTAGCTGGAGATCCATTTAAGAGGAACTTCCCTTTCAACTTTACCCAATCATCGTGGTTCGCCTGAACACTTTAGAGAAAGAAACAAAGTTTCTTCAATATTGTTTGATCAGATGCTACATTTCGAACAAGAAAACGGTCAGTTTCAAAGCTCACCTTGAAATGCCAATGTACTCTTCACGTTGGTCAGTGTATTGAACATACAAAGTGGCTTGTACGGTGTGATGGCTATGCGATAGTCGAACAACAGAAGATGCTTCATAAATGAGTTTTCGCTGGACTCGATCTGTAATATCTTGTTCGATTCCACTCCACTTATGTGTACGCTCGGTTGCAGAAGCAAAACATGTTCCAGAATGTGGTAGTATCCTCCCATCAGCTAGAGACTCATGTAACATAAGATTGCATCCTCTTCCAGACCAATGATTGAGACCATCAGAAAAACTTGAATTCAAGAAGATGTGATGATCAGGTTTACGAGTGGAGCAGAAGTCTCGGCTTCTCTGCATATAATAAAGCAAAGGAAGAAACATATCAACTAAACGAAGCTTCTTAAGATCTCATGAAGAAAAAATGAAGAAAAAATGTTACAATGTCAGTTACCTCAAACTGGTTATCGCTTTCGCAATGGATAGTGACTGACTTTATAAGAAGGTCTATCCCAGGAGGTGCCCCTTCCAAGAAGAATACAACACGGTCAGGTCTTCCTGATAATACGAAATTGCCTTCTAGAACTTTCCAAATATCTTTTGAAGCATAAGTTCTGCAGATAAAAACATTATTAATATCTACATCTATGTGTCTTATTGAATACATATCACAAAGAAGTAAGTGGTTCCATTACTTTCCGATTAGTTGAAATTCGGTTGCTGAGCTTTCATACTCTAATCTCAAAGTAGCCAAGACCTGCACTGATCCTTGAACAGGTCCTGATACACTAACACTAGCAGAGACCTGATATGAATAACCAGGGGAGACACTGTCTGTAATATCTTGCTCCAGTCCTTGCCACGTTTCACTCCGGTTATTAACAACCGCATATGATTCTAAGTTTTCGCTACTAACAACAAATGAATCACAATTGTTGGGATTCCAAGGATACAACCCATCAGAGAAATCATGGTTCTTAACGATATTCAAAGCAGGAGAAAAGATCGAAGCTTCTTTGTATTGTTCGGTTTCCTGCAAAAGTTAAAACCATGTGCTGTTATAACCACATTGTTCTACAGGGGGTCCTTAGCTTAGCTAATCACATTGGCTGGTAAAGAAAGCCATGGAAGTTACCTGAAAGTCACTTGCAGTGAAGGATCTAACATTAACTGAGCGTATAAGAAGATCTTTCCCTGGAGATGGACCTTCCAAATAGAGAACAACACGGTCAGGCATATTCGATATTGAGAACGTTCCTTCTAGATCAACCCATTTGTCTCTTGAGGCATATGCTCTACAGGTAAAGTTTCAACTCATCAGCAATCTATACAAAGAGTCCAATCAAATTCCAAAGATAATAACTATAAAAATTAAAACGTACTTTCCAACAAACAAATACTCAGTAGGCGAGTCTTCATGCTCGAGTTTCACAGTGGCTAGAACCTCAGATGATTCATGGAAAGGACCAGAGACGCCAACACAAGCTGATACATTATATGTAATACCAGGAGAAACCTGATTTGTAATGTCTTGTTCAAGTCCTTGCCAAGTTTCTGTCCTATTAGTAACAACAGCATAGCCACAGCTCGATGATTCAGAGATTGAATCAGAGCTAAACGGGTCAGAGGAGACAACAAATGCTTCACATCCATTTGGGTACCAAGATTCAATCCCAGCAGAAAAGTCACCGTTCATAACAATGTTAGAATCCGCCATTAGCTTAGCCTGTACTGATATAATCAAAATCAAATCTTGATGATGAAACACGAAACTGGTAAAAATGAGTCAACCCAGGAAACAAATCCAATTAAAAATCTCACCTTTCAGTGAGAGAGAAGAGAAAAGAAGAGCGAGAAGAAAGATGAAGGTTATTAGTTGAAGGTGAAGTCCAACAAACATCAATCAGTGAGACTTGAAAGAAGAAAGGTCATCAAACTCTGTTTCTCTTTCAATACATTTGATTTTGATCCTTGTCTTGTTTTCGACGTTTTGTGTTCTTGATAAGAAAAAAATAAAAAGTCAACATTTTGGGTTGACTCTTCCAAACGAGAAACAACATAGAAACTATTGGGCTTTCATTGGGCCGGGCTTGTCATTATTCTATTTGACTAACTCCCAAATAACCATCATAGCCATTATGTTTCATCATCTTCCTGATTCTGACTACATCATCCCACATTGCTTCTGATGCATATAAGTTTGACATCAATACATATAAGCCTCCATTTCTATAATCCAACATAAACATTTTCTTAGCTACATACTCTCCAAGCTCCATCTCTCTGTGCACAATACAAGCACTAAGCAAAGCACCCCACACTGCTGAATCTGGCTTTATATTCATCTCCCATATTAGAATCAATGCCTCACGAAACAAACATCCTCGTCCCAATAAACCAACCATAAGTGCATAATGATGTAAACTTGGTGATATTTCAAACTCTTTCATCATTGCCTTAAAATATACTTTTCCTTCATCTACAAGACCTCCATGGTTACATGCTGAAAGAACCCCTAAAAAGGTGATCTTGTCAGGTTTTGATCCTTGCTTTCGCATTTCCAAGTAACACGAAAGTGCTTGATTTTGTAACCCTGATAAGCTATATCCTGATATCATTGAGTTCCATGTTGCTGTACATGGAGCTTTTATGCTCTTGAACACAGTTTCTGCTAATGTTACATTTCCGCATTTGGAATACATGTCTATAAGAGCAGTGGTAACAAAGTTCTCCATTTCGAAATTGTTTCTAAGAGTATAACCATGAAGTTGCTTCCCTAAATGTAAGCAACAAAGCTGTGAGCAACCAGCAAATAAACTTGCTATTGTAATGGAATCAGGCATAGGTCCACCACTTAACTTCATCTTATTGAAGACTTCAAAGGCTGTGCTTGCCCTTCCAGATTGTACACATCCAGATATCACTGAGTTCCAGCTAATTAGAGGAGTCTCTTGCAGTTGCTCAAATAAAAACAGGACAGTCTCAACATCATCAAACTTAGAATACATTGTTATAAATCCATTCACAACTAGTGTTTGTGTGCAAAGTCCACTTTTGATCGCATAAGCATGTAACGACAATCCTATGTCAATGTGAGAAGAATTTGTACATCCATGAAGAATTCCAACCAAAGCTACATCATCAATTTTCATAGCTAACTTGCGCATTTTGGAGAAATACATAACCACCATGTCCATATCTCCTTTCTCGGCGTAGCTAGAAACAATCGAAGTCAACCCAACAATACTATCCTGAGTAGCGGACGCATAAAGACGTTCTGCTGACTCTAAATACCCACACTTTGAATATGCACAAATTAAAGAAGTAATCACAGAATCATCACTCACCATTCCAACTTTAACAACAAGACAATGTAGTGGCTCATGAGTAACATGAGCAGTAAGAAGATTGATTATAGTAACTGAACTAATTTCCACTCTCTTCTGAAACATATCCTTGAAAACACTAATGGCCTCTTCTTGTAGACCACTCTGGCTATAAGCACCAATCATTGTATTCCAAGAAACTGTACTTTTGATGTCTTTCATTTCTGTAAACAAGACTTTTGCTGAATCCAACTCTAGACATTTTGAATAAAATGAGATTAGGGCGTTTTTTACTTGAGAATCCAATTCAAAGCCAGACTTTGAAGCAATAGCATGAACAGACTTCCCTTGGGAAACAAATCCACATTTTCCACAAAAAGGTAGCAAATTTACAAGTGTTGTTGAGGAAGGAGAAAATCCTTGTTGAAGCATTACGATAAAGAGCTGCCACGCATTAGATTCATAACCATTTCTAGAGTATCCACAGATAAGTGCATTCCAAGCAACAGTATCTCTCTCAGTCATTTCATCGAACAACATTCGTGCACTCATTACACAACCCAACTTCAAATACAAATCAAGAATAGATGTTTTCACGTACACAAACCGATCAAGTGCTGATTTCGTGAGATGGGTTTGGACTTGTTTGACTTGTAACTTCAACGAATTGACGGAGGCATAAGGTAGCAAAGAGATAGTAGTGGCTTGGAGAAGAATAGAAATGGTAAAATGATTTGGTATGAGACATGAACGGAGCAAGTCACGGAAGATAGTGATTGGAGAAGAAGAGATATCACCATGACTACAAGATTTCAGAAGAGAGTGGAAGAAAGAAAGGTCTCGAACGAAAGTTATGGGTTTGATAATCCTCATACTCGTATATCATGTAAGTTTCTTCACTAATCTTGTTTTCTTCTTTATAATTAGCTTATTGAGACTTTGCATATCTCAAACGATTCCTCAGTGTTTGTTAACAGTTCAAATTGATAAAACTTTATGATAGTCTATCGTGTTTGTTTAAGTTCAATTATTATTATTATTATTATTATTATTATTATTATTATTATTTTGTCAAAGGTTGTATTTATTAAAATCAGATATAATCCAGAAATACAATTTAGGCCTAACACCAAATAAATCAGATTTTCACACGAAATACTTAAAACTCGAAATGGGTTTTTACAGATCTAAGCTCGGTCCGGACCGAAAACCCTAAGCCTATAGAAGCCCAGGAATGAAATTAGGAAAACCCTAATTTACTCCTGCCGCCGTCAAGAGACTGCGAATCCACCGACTGCCAAATCGATGGCCCGGCGACGTTACTTCGAAGCGGAGATGACAAAGACATCAATGTCGCCCACACGAGATTCTGATGGAGGAGGGGAGGAGAAAGTTGGTCGCCGACGCCACAACCGGTTTGGAGAGAAAAGGTTAGGTTTCCGGTATAATAGGAACCAGAGATCTTACCATCGGAAAATAAGGAAGAGAGCTTCCACAATGGTTGTGGTTCCCACCCAACCACCACGACAACTCAACTCCGTCAGACCTTGTGGTAAGATCCCTAAAACACTTTGAGCTCCTTTCTTCCTTGCCGTGCTGCTCTCCTAGCTTCAACGCCGCGAGCTGCCTGGCCGGACAGCGCCGCCGGTGAAGCAGCTTCTATCTTCCATCGAAAAGCCCGATGAGTTTTAAGTAACCGGAGATGAATGATTTAGACGGCGAGGGAAAAAAAGATTTCTAGGTGAGCTCGCCGGCGCTGATTTTCACCGACGAGCCCGGGGGTCGCGGGGCAAGAGAGTGTGGCTCGAACGCCGGCGGTTGCTCCTCCTTCTTTCTCTACTGGACTCTCAGATCTGAAGATGAGAGGATAACCAGAGGAGAGAGAAACAAGAGAGAGATTCTCAGATCTTCCAACTTTTTTAAAGTTGAGTTTAGGTTTCCGGTATAATAGGAACCGAATATCTTTTAAGTTCAATTTTTCTATCAGTTTATGCAACCATTCTCAATAATAGCTATCTTCTTGTAATCGATTAAGTTAAAAATAAAGGGATTGTGCATCCAAAAAGAGGTAAATTTCTTAATGGAAAACTGATAAATATTCATTAAAAAAAAATTGATAAATAATTTATATATTAATAATAGAATAAATTTGTAAAATGAACATTTTTATCTAAGCTAATTTAAGAAGGTATTTTATTTATCTAAGATTACTATATTGTAAAATTGTTTTGAATTGAATTTATTTTCTTTAAATTGTAGATAAATAATTTAAATAATAAAGTTATGTATATATATATATATATATGTAAATTATATAAATAATTTTTAAAACAATTCAAGAAAATAAATAAATATTTATCTTTTTCATCTTTTTTATGCGTTTTTCGCTGATCTGATTCTCCGGCAAAGAGGATTTATCTGTTTGATTCTTGGCTTACTTCTACATCTCTCTTGATCATTATCTGTCATGAGTTTCGTGAATATTGTGGCATATCTATCTTTTCCAAGAAATTAATCCATGGATACAGTCTTCGAACATGTAAAATGTATTTCACCAGTAAGTTATCTCTCTCATCTTTGAAAATTTACCTATGTTGTTGATGCATAACTTTTCTTTTACATTTCTAGACGTCTCGCATAAAGAAGATGATTAAACAGATTGTGTAACAACCATCATATTTTCCAACATCACCACTTCCGTCCCCTAGTACTTGCACCCTGCAAGTTCATCTACACTTAAACTGACACAACATCCTCGTTCAACAAAGCTAGTCTTTGATGGTCAAATCTATGGAGTTAACTCACTAACTATAAGCTCAACAACTGATGAGAAGTAGAGAAATCCTCTAAGATATGACTTTTCTCAGTGTGGACCATTTGAAGGTTGGTCATTGCAAGCCTCAACGACACATCATGCATTAACAAATACATTAACACACATGAAAAAGTTGTATACATGTGAACCAGAGTCATGCACATGAATGATATCCACACACATGAATGAACTATATTCACGTGAATAGTTTGTGAATTGACATGTATTAAAACTTGTACTCAACATTGGATTAAATATTTTTCTGTAGATTGGGGTGCAGTTAAATGTGTGAATGTGGTGGTAGAAGAATTTAAGGCATGGTAAAAGAATTCACATGTATATTAACACACATGAACAAACTGTACACATGTGAACCAGAGTCATACACATGAATGGACTATATTCACGTGAATAGTTTGTGAATGGACATGTATTGAAGCTTGTACTCAACATTGGTTTAAATGTTTTTCTGTAGATTATGGTGCAGTTAAACATGTAAATGTGGTGGTAGAAGAATTTAAGGCATAGGTAGGAGAACAGATGCAAGACATGAAAACATTTTTTGTAGAAGAATAACACAACATTGTGCACATCAGAGCAAGTGAAATCCACAGAGTTTGAGACAACATAGGTAAAAATGTTCACGAAGAAGAAGAAGACCATGGTGTCGGTTACGACATCGGCATTAATGTAGTTAAGATTAAGTTTTTTCGTATTTGTGTCATATGTTTTGAGACACATTTGTTAGTTTAGCTACATTTAACAATTTTGATTTCATAGTATCAACAATAATCTCATTTCCAATTATCAATTTTGTCATCATCATTTCATCTTCGATTAAACTTTCGACTGATTTAAGTACATTCACCAAACTAACATTCGCATTCACATATATCATTTCCATGCACAATTGATCTTCACGTGCATAATTGTTATTCACGACCGGAACTTCATTATTCACAATTTCAAACTTCTATTAGGTTTTGTAATTATTTGTAGTATGAACGTTGTGAATAAAAAATTCCTTGTATGGATAATATTAAATGATTTCAACTTTATTACACATATTTTCATATTAATTGCAAAGCATAACAAAAATGATATATTTTCATATACGATTTTACTTAATATGATTATTATTTTGATAAAATGTAATAAACATAATTGCTAAAAATAAATTTAATCATTTATATATTAAATGATGCATGGGTATATTCGGTATCAAAAAACAACTTAAATCACAAATTACTTATGCAAATCTACCTTATTTTCCAATATTGTTTGTAAAACTACCTAGTTTATTAAAATACTTTTAATGATATTATGCACAAAGCTCAATACAATTAGATCTAAAAGTAACTCCAAAACCTAAAATCCCTAAACAACAATATGAATTGGATTATGGTTTTTCAAAGCCCAAAAATGTAACCTTAGTAATCTTAGGTTAAAAAACAGCGTTGCAGTAACAGTCACGGATCTCACCGGAGTCGGATTCCAGTATCTCGGTAGAGGCTCAACAGATCACCGTCACCCACGCGAAACAGATGAAGCAGAGGAGGACGGTCCAATATGAAATGACCGTGAAGATCTCCGGAGAAGGAAACTAGGTTTCTGATGAAGCATGGGCACCTCTACACGACTTTAGATCCAGGAAAAACTCAATTTCCCGATTGTGAAAACCCGTATTTTGATGAAGAATGTTTTATCGATTTGTATATATATTTC
>OVBE01001786.1:0-34307 GCA_900406425.1 Iberis pinnata | reverse complement strand
GCCGGCTCGATGTGAGAAGGAATTGTGCGGCTCGACGTGAGAAGGAATTGTGCGGCTTGACGAGAACTTATCTTGGCTCGATGAGAACTTGGAATTGGCTCGGGGAGAAAGTTGCCTTGGCTCGGAAAATTGGCTCGATGTGGACATTGCCGCGGCTCGATGTGGACATTGCCGCGGATCGATGTGAGATTGCCGCGGCTCGATGAGAGGTGGAAATTGGCTCGACCAAAATGTTGCCGCGGCTCCATGACAAATTCTTACGTGGCTCGACATAAAGGAAGGAATGGATCGATGTTGTGAAGATGTGGCTCGATGTCAAATCTTCTTGGCTCGATCGCTCCCACTTCACCTCGACCAAAACTGCAACCCAGCTCTATCCAGCACCAATTTCTTTGCCTCGATCATCCCAGCCGAAACCTCGTCCAAGCAGCTCGATCGTGTTCCATCTTTGACTCGATCACCACACCAACATGCGGCTTGATCGCAACTCCTTGGCCACCTTGATCCCATGATCGAGCCATTATCTTGGCTCGATCACACGCATTTTTCCGGCTTGATCGCATGCATCCTTCGGCTCGATCACATGCATTCTCCAGCTCGAGCCCAAACAGCTCCGACCTGACCAACTCAAATTAGGATGGACCTGACCCAAGACCCATTTTAATGATTAGCTTTTGTCTTTTATGAGTTTTAGGTATTTTCTATTAACACTATAAAAAGCCCTAAACGCCTCCATTGGGAAGAAATTCTTTCTTTTTGCCATTTCTAGATTTTGTCTTAGGTTTCATTTTTCTTTCTTTTGTTCTTGATTTTCTTCATGTTCTAAACCCAGGTTTTGCTTAAGTTTATATTAATCTTCTGTTTTCTTCATTTTTGTTCTTAGATTAAGGCTGTGAACTATCTGGTGCATGTTGATTTACGTTTTGAAGCTTTTAATCTCGTTTTTAGTTTAATCATTTCCTCTGTTTTTCGTTACTGTTCCATTGATGTTCATCTTTTCTGGGTTGGTGTTCTTGAAGTTTTAGATCTTCATCTTCTGCATCTCTGTTAGTTTTGGTCTTCTGCACTAGTTTTAGGGTGTTTATTAGCTTAGGTAGATTGGTTCGTAGTGTCTATTAGGTAGAGTTCCGTTAACGGACCTAGTTTGAGGTCATTTATCGTCTAGGGATAGCTCTTATTTGAGGTATCTTAGACACTTAGGGAGTTTGAGGAGGAACACTACCCAATTACTCCATCCTTTGGGACCCTTTCCATTGATTGCATCTTTTACCCCTTTTAATTCCTCTGTTTTTGTTTCACTTCCTATTTACCTTTTACTTATGCATGCTAACCTTTGTTTTCAGTTTTAGTTTTCTACATGTTTTGTTTGTTTATGACATGTTAGTAAACCCCCATTTTCATATTTAACTTGAATCATTTGTTCCAATTCCTGATTGTTAGCATCACACCTGACTGGATTGACAACCCATCTATACTACAATGACATACATGTATAATGGGGATTGATTCCTAAAAATACATGTTATCAATTTGGCGTCGTTGCCAATTGGGTGTTTGTTTGTTACATTATGGATTTTGGATCTATTGAGATCAAGTTCCTTTCTTTTACTTTACTAATCTATGTTTTCTCCTTGTTAGTGCATCTCAGGTGTTTTACTTGCAAATGGAGAACATCGACCATGATAACCAGAACACCATTGGTGCGGGTGACAACCCGAACATTCACACACAAAGCTATGGAATCAACCCACCTGCTGTCTAGAACAGTAATTTTGAGATCACGCACAGCTTGATAGCTATGCTTCAGGGGAATAGGTTCCATGGCTTACCAATGAAGGATCCACTCGACCACCTGGACGAGTTTGACAGATTCTACAGTCTCACAAAGATTAATGGTGTGAGTGAGGACGCATTCAAGTTACGTCTCTTTCCCTTTTCTTTGGATGACAAAGCTCGCCAATGGGAAAAATCCCTTCCTCAGAATTCCATCACCTCCTGGAACGACTGCAAGATGACATTTCTTGCCAAATTCTTCTCAAACTCAAGAACGGCTAGACTTCGCAACGACATATCTAGTTTTGCCTAGAGGAATGTTGAGTTATTCTGTGAAGCTTGGGAGAGGTTCAAAGGGTACACGTTGCAAATGTCCACACCATGGATTCAGCAATGCATCCCTCCTTAGTACTCTCTATAGAGGTGCACTCCCCAAGATCAGAATAATACTTGATACAGCAAGCAATGGGAGCTCCATGAACCAAGCTGTTGATGATGGTTGGGAGCTAGTAGAGAACTTAGCATAATCTGATGGCAACTACATTGACGACTATGATAACACTCTATGGGACAGCAATGCTTCTGATGCCAAAACACAGAGGGACCTAACAATTTTTAATGAAAAGTTGGATAAATTCCTTATGGGATAGCAGCATCAGGTGCACTTCATAAGTGAAGAAGAGCAAGTTCAAATCCAAAGAGGGCGGGCTGCTTACCAAGAGGAGATTAGTTACATTCAGAACCAAGGCAGCTACAACAAAGGGTTCGTCAACTACAATAACCCCAAGCTGTCCTACCGCAGCAACAACGTAGCAAACCCTCAGGATCAAGTATATCCTCCTCAGCAGCAACAAGCTAAACCCTTCATCAACTATGGTCAACAACAAAAGCAAGGTTTTTCACCTAGGAAACAAGCTCAGAATGGGTACCAGCACCTTCAACAAGGTGGAGCACGTCCTGGTTTCACCTCTAACCAACCTCCTGCTGAACCTTTTAACATTGAGGCAATGCTACAAAAAGTTCTTCAAGGTTAAGCAAATAGTGCAATGGAAACATCTAAGATGCTAGGTGAACTCCACCAAAAGATGGACTCCTCCTTTAATGCCATCTATGTAAATATTGAAACTCTAAACTTAAGGGTTACTGCTTTGAAGAACAAGTCAGCGTCTCCCTCTGTTTCTACCCCAACTACAAATGGTCAAGTTCCTGGCATATCAATTCAGAATCCAAAGGAGTATCCTCATGTCAATGCCATCTTTTTAGAAAGTACCCTTGACCTTTCTTCTCACACTTTTCCTACTCACATCATTGAGGACAGCGTTGCTCAAGTTCGGGGGGATTTGAGCTGACATGGAGCTGGAAATGTAGATTATGCAAAAACAAAAACTGATTCCATAACATGGACAAAACCATATTCATTTGCTAGAGTAAAGACTGTTCTTGGTGAAACACTGTCGATTTCAAAGGAGAAGGAAACACATCTCGTTCCTCCACCTTACATTCTGAAGTTACCATACCCATCATGGTTCAAGAAGGAGATATTAGAGAAGTACCCAACAACCTTCGAAAAGTACATGAAAGGGGTGGACGCTCATGGAATGTTAGTACCAAGTGACGAACGCAATGCCTTAATAGCGGAGAAGCAAGCACATCCTGGTTCATTCACTCTACCATACTCACTAGTCTCCCTGACCTTCAACAAATTTCTCTGTGATTTAGGTGCATCCATTAACTTGATGCCTCTCTCCACTGCCAAAAAGCTGGGATTAAATGAATTCAAATCTTTCAATGTAACTTTGTTGATGTCAGATAGATCTATTAGGCATCCTATTGGTACTCTCGAAAATTTACCCATCACGATTGGGGACGTAGAAATACCAACTGACTTTATGTTGTTGGAAATGGATAAAGATCCAAAAGACCCATTGATATTTGGAAGATCATTCTTAGCGACAGTTAGAGCTGTGATCAACGTAAAGAAGGGTAACATCAGGTTAAACATAGGGAATGGTCCAAAGATGATTTTCAACATCAGAGACAAAACGACAAAACTTACAATACAAGGTCAGCTATTCTCTATCAATGAGGTGGATAAGGACAATCATGGAGATGGGTACTCAAGCAGTGATTCGTTGGAACATGAGCTTATTAAAGACCCAAACAAGATTTCAGAGCATAGAGAAGCATTTGGGGTTCTCAAGGAAACAGATGCAAGAGTCTTGCAGAGGTAGAGGAAACTAGAAAACTAGAGGTAGCAACTAACCAGAGAAAACTTCCCATTTCAAAAGAAGGAAATTCTGATCTTAAGCACTAACTTGTGCACATGTCACCTCAGAAGCCCACTTCAGACATAACCTTCTTTGAAAACAGTTTTGAGTTTCAAAATCTAACAACGGACCTCAAGAAGGGTGACCAAGTGGTTCTGGTCAACCCAATGCTGAAGCACTGTCACAGGAATGCAAACCCAAAATACCTCAAGAGTTTCATAATCAAAGAGATTCTGTATGATGGATCAATCACGATTGTAGTGGAACCTGATAAGGAGTCGAAAGTGTACCACAAAATCAAGCGAAACCAGGGTAGTTGGATGAGACCAGGAAGAAAACCTGGTGAAAAGACCTTAGTTTTCCCGGGAGTCACTAGAGTCTAAACAAGAAGTCAAGCTTAGTGACTATAAACAAGCTCACTTGGTAGGAAGTCCCATGTTTATCCTTGTTCATATAAAGTCTTTAATTTTATGTTTTAGTTCTTCTTTTAATGCATTTAAGTTTATGTCTGGTCTTGTTTCTTTAGGTACTTCAGAGTTGAGCCACGTAACAACGCTCGATCGAGCTATGTTTCGGTTATGATCGAGCCAAGTTACAACATAATCGAGCCAAGGACATTACGTTGATCGAGCCACTTCAAACCATGATCGAGCGTGAAACACATTTTTGATCGAGCCAAAACTTTCACATCAAGCCGAGCTGATCACGTTGCGCATTCAACGCTCAAGACACATCACCTTGATCTACACTTCAGCCACTCTCTTCAACTCAACCTGAAAATAGTACCACTCCAAATCATTTTCATTGTATATNTGTTGCTGCGTTTTGGTCCTAAACCCTTCTTCGAACTTTCATTACACAAGGGACTATGCAATTTAAGGTTGGGGGAGAGTTTAGAAGGTACTAATCATGTTTACTTGTTTTTTTATTTCAAATTTGCATCTAAGGAATACAAAAAAAAAAGTTGAAATTTTTTCGAAATGTAGTTGCATTTAGGATGTTAGAACTATAGTTTTGTCATTTGCATCTTCATATGGAACTAGGATGATAGTAACCTTGTAAGTATGTTGTTTTCTCATAAAGTATAAGTACCCTGGTTATTAGTTGTCTAATGCATCCTGATTTAGTCTGAAGTAAAACTGCACCATGCTTGGAATGTGAACTTGCATGATCCTTTATCTTCTAAAGCATGTTGTGATTTTAAGTTTTCCCCTGTCTATTATAACTTAAACCTGACGTATAATTATCATGTTTGTGTGTTGGATTTGAATTCATGGATAGTATATACATATTTGGGTTATCTTTTACCATTTTACCACTCTTTTTAACCCAAGTGAAATCCCCACCCTTGAACCTTTCCTTCTTTCAAGCCATGAATTTACTACTGAGCTTCGGGTCTTTTATGGAATGAGCTTGGTAGAAAGTGTTAGGTTCGAACTGACAAGAGTAAAATCTCATGTAGTTCTAGTCCATGCTTTTTGGAATAGATAGGACTAGGTGGAATTTGATTTTGATTGTTGAGGTTGATTTGGAAATGAATGAAAGGATGTGGGTAGCTGGTAAAAGAAAGGGTAGAGTAATGGACCTTAGGAGAGGAATGGAAAAGAAACAGAATATGCTAGTAAAAGGATGGGGGAAAAACAATGTGAAGGAAGTATGGTTAGTGCAGAATCAAAAAGAGATGACAATGAAATGAAAAGGGTAAGACCCAAGAAGTTAGTGCAAATGCAAAAGGTCAAAAACCATAAGTATCGAAGTAAGGATGTTCCTAAATCCGCTAGCAGTTAAATAAGAAGAATCATCTCCTAAGAGTAGCTAAAGAAAAGATGAAAAAAGGAAAAAAGTGAATAAGTAAGATCACTTCGTATTTTAAAAGGGTAGACTTAGGACCTCCTACCGAGTAGAATCAGGAAACTTAGATTTCATTAGCATTGGGTAAATGAGGTTTTGTTTCTGTATGCATCTAAGTGTTCTTACCTTTAGCCTTCTGCTAAAGCTCATTTCCTTTTGAGAGAACCTTCTTCTGAATTGTTAACCATTGCATGAAGGGGTCATATTTACTCCTTAATATGTCCCTTGACGAAATGAGTTCATTAAACGCACAGGACTTGATCCATGGTTCCTGCTGAATGAATGTTTAAAGGGTAAATGAATTTGAATGCATTGTCGCTTGGAACTGGTCTACAATGAACAGTGATGAGTATGGCTAAAGTTTTTAAGTAGGACGAGTTTAGGATTGCATTCTAGAACTAGTAACTTGGACATTGATATTACCTATTTTACCAGCATATTTTGGTTTTGAGTTCCCACTTTCAAACCTCTCTTCCAGGCTTCTGTATTACTTTCTTATGGGAAAGCAACGGTTTAGTTTGGGGGAGTAAATTTCTCTGTATTTTACATGTTTTACAATGTCATGTACCATAATTTTAGAGTAATTTAGATGTCAATATGTTGCATTCCTAGGAAATTATTAGTAAATTTGCATTTTCCTGAAGTTTCGCATTAGCATTCGCATACATATGCATTTTGGAGATATTTCAGGTATTTAGGGAGTCTTCAGAAAATAAGTGCGAATTTGGAGAAGGAGAAAAGGGTGCAAGACCCTGGAAAAAAGGGTGCAACACCCTGGAAAAAAGGGTGCAAGACCCTGGAAAAAAGGGTGCAAGACCCTGGAAAAAAGGATACAAGACCCTAAAAAAAGGGTGCAGAACCTGAAAAAGGGTGCAGAACCTGAAAATGCCTCAACCCTTCACCTCGATCACTTCCATTCCCCTTCACCTCGATCGCAACGTCCAAGCTCACCTCGATCATGCACATTCGACGCTTTCACCACCCATGTTCCTCGCCTCGATCACGCACGTTTGACCACGCACGTTCCTCGCCTTGATCATGCATGTTCCTTGCTTTGATCGCAAGCAAATCATATGATCGATCGCTCACACTTCGCCTTGACTAAAATTGTAAACCGGCTTGATCCAGCACCAATTTCTTCTCCTCGATCGTCCCAGCTGCAACCTCGTCCAAGCAGCTCGATCGTCTTTCGTCTTCGACTTGATCACCAAACCAACATGCGGCTCGATCATAGCTCCTTGGCCACCTTGATATCGTGATTGATCCATTCTCCCAGCTCGATCACACGCATTTCTCTGGCTCGATCGCATGCATCCTTCGACTCCATCACATGCGCTCTTCAGCTCGAGCCCAAACAGCTCCGACCAGGCCAACTCGAATCAAGATGTATGTGACCTAAGACCCGTTTTAATGATTAGATTTTGTCTTTTATGCGTTTTAGGGATTTTTTCAGAACACTATAAAAAGCCCTAAACGCCTCCATTTGGAAGAAAGTATTCCTTTTTGCCATTTTTAGGTTTTGTCTTAGGTTTCATTTGTCTCTCTTTTGTTCTTGATGTTCTTCATTTTTGTACATAGATTAGGGCTATGAACTATCAAGTGCATGTTGATTTACGTTATGATGCTTTTAATCTCGATTCTAGTTTGATCATTTCCTCTGTTTTTCTTTACTGTTACATTGATGTTCATCTTTTCTGGGTTGGTGTTCTTGACGTTTTAGATCTTCATCTTCTGCATCTCTGTTTGTATTGGTCTTCTGCACTAGTTTTAGGGTTTCATATAGTTTGTTCTTTGTTGTTTGACCTTAGATCTAAATGTCTTACTTAGTAGCTATGTCTTCATGTTTCTCTGATTTTACATCCAACATGCATAGTGAGTAGTGACTTAGATTCCTTGAGGATGGGATAGGGTAGTGTTGTTTCTTTGTTTCTCCTATGTGTCTAAGCTTTATCGTTTAATAGATCCCTTCTGTTTTTATTGTGCTTAACGCTCATTTCATTCTGACCCAATGAAATTCGAACTTAGGCATTTCAGCACCCGAAAAATGTTCAATGAAATTCCAGATTAAGGTGATTTCAGATATTTGCACATCCTAGCCTAAGGAATTAGATGTTTAGGTTATTTATTAGCTTAGGTAGATTGGTTCTTAGTGCCTATTAGGTAGAGTTCCGTTAACAAAAGTTAGGTCTGGATACTACCTAGTTTGAGGTCATATGTCAAAGAATTGGATTTGATTGCTTTTGAATCTATTTTCTAGGGATAGCTCTTTTTTTAGGTATGTTAGACACTTAGGGAGTTTGAGGAAGAACACTACCCAATTACCATATCCTTAGGAACCTTTTAGATTGATTGCATCTTTCACCCATTTTAATTCCTCTGTTTTTGTTTCACTTGCTATTTACCTTTTACTTATGCATGCTTACCTTTGTTTTCTGTTTTAGTTTTAAGCATGTTTTCTTTTCGTAGGACTTGTTAGTAAACCCCCATTTTCATATGTAACTTGAATCATTAGTTCCAATTGCATCCTGATTGTTAGCATCACACCTGACTGGATTGATAATCCATCTATACTACAATGACATGCATGTATAATGGGGATTGATACCTAAAAATACTTGTTATCAAATACGTATCTAAGTGGGTTAAACCAATCGCTATTCGCATTAATTATTCTAAAGTTGTTCTAAAAATGTTAAAATCTGTGATTTTTCTCATGTTTGGTATTCCAAGAATATTTATTAGCGATTGAGGCACTCACTTCTTCAATAGAGTCTTTCAAGGATTGTTGAAGAAGTATGGAGTTAAACACAAAGTGGCGACACCATATCACCCTCAAACTAGTGGCCACGTAGAAGTTTTTAACAGGAAAATCAAATCTATCATGCAAAAAATGGTAAATGCATCTAGGAGGATTGGTATTTGAAGTTGGATGATGCTCTATGGGCTTACAGAACTGCAATCAAGACTCCTATAGGTATTACTTCATTCAATCTTGTTTATCGTAAAGCTTTTCACTTGCCTGTAGAGTTAGATCACAAAGCTGCATGGACTGTCAAGTTACTGAACTTTCACATAAAGCCCGCAGCGGAACGTCGTCTTGTTCAACTTCATGAGTTAGAATAGATTCGCCATATTGCTTATGAGAACCAAATCTCAACATAATAAGAAGATCATTCCCAAATACTTTAAACCATGTGATCAAGTAATACTCTATAACTCTCGATTGAAACTATTCCCTAGAAAATTGAAGTCTAGGTGGTCTAGATCGTTTGTCATCAAGAAGTAATACCCTATGGAGCAGTTGTTCTGTTCAGTCGCCAAGGAAATGATATTGTGGTAAATGGTCAAAGGCTAAAGCCTTATTTAGCTACTTCAGAGCTTACATAGGAATCGCCGATTTCTCTGATTGTTCCACCTTCTGCTTAGAGGTAAGTATCGTCAAGCTAATAACGTTAAACAAGCGCTGAGTGGGAGGCAACCCACTATTTGGTGTTCTTAGTCTAGTGTTTTTGTTTTGAGTCAGTCTAGATTTTAGATTCCTTACCTTTTAACTTTCAGTTGTTAGTCCAAAGTGTTTCAGGAAATTTCAGGAACATAAGAACTTTTCGGAGGTTCAGATCGATCGGTCCCCCCCCCCCTGTGATCGATCGATCCCTCGTATAGGTAAGTTGAAAATTACTTAAATTGAACTGGTTTTCAAGGATTAAATTGTTTTAACTCAATTTTAACAGAATCCCTCTTCTTCTCCCACCTCCATCGTGAAAATCACACCCCATTTTCACCATTCTTCTAAAAACTTTTCTCAAACCCTCCAAAATCGCCATTGCTCAATCTCCCTTGATTCTTCATCGTATCGAACAATTCTTGGCTCTATTCCACAAAATTTTCTTCACTCTATCCGTTCCTAATACTCTCTCATCGATTCAACAAGGTATGAGTCCGATTTACTTAACCCTAAGGTCTGAAATTCTTAGACATATTTGGGCATTCAGATTTTATGGCTTTTAGGATTTGGAATGATTGATAAGCTTGTTCTTATTCCTTTTTGAGTGATTATTTAGCGTGTGCATGATCATTTGAATTGGTATTGGTTGAGATTGTGGAGTTTAGATAGGGATTGAAAATTTTGGTTATGGATTTGAATGATGGTTGTTGATTTAATAATAAATGTGTTAAGGGAATGGTTTAGGAATGAATTTGAATTGCTAGATGTGTTGGTTTGATTCCCATGATTTTTAATTCTCAATTTCTAATTTCATATCTCTTGTTTTTTGGATTCTTTGAATGGTTGTTAACATGATTCTTGCTAATTTTATGTTAGTATATCACTGCTCACAATTATCCATGTTTCTTGATGATGTGATTATAATTTTTTTAAGTTTCATGATTTGGTTGCTTCATTGAAGTATCTTGATTCTTGCTAATCAAAATGAGTATTTCTTGAACATTGGTTAATACTTCTTGGCATGGCTCGTTGAATTGTTTGGATACTAAGGTTACACATGTGATTCTTGCTAATTGATTAGTTAGTATTACTCTATCAATGTGGATTAAATGGTTTCTTTTGCAACTGATTCTTGTTATCTCTTATGGTTAACATTGCTCGATCATTTCATAAACCATTCATTCTTTTGCTTTAAATTGATTAAGTCACTAACTCCAATATTGAGTTCTATTTCTTTTCAGAAAATGTCCAACCAATCGCTACCAAGATAAATACTCAAAGCAGATCAACCCGCTCGAGAACTGCAAAGCAACCATAACCGCAAACAACTCGTTTCACCTCTACCGCTCCTCCACAAACCAAGAAGTGAGCAACAGAAAATGAGAAAGGAAAAGGTGTAGCCACAAGTAGTGCAGATGACGATCGATTATTGAACCCAAGTAGGTATAACCACCTTGGCCTCGCAAACCTCAGACATGATTCAACAACTGCCGTTTACATCTCATGGCTTCACAGTTAAAGAATCACAAAGGAGGGAAGGAGCACAAGATTACGGATAACTGGGATTCCTTTGATTTTATGTTTTACAACGCCCTACTAGGGGTTAAGATGGAACCCACATAGTTTGCGATCATTCAGCATTGGCAGCAGTGGGGATCGATGAAGATGTCACTCGCATATAATAGATCGGATAGGTCTAAGAGATTTCGCTTTCTGGGCTTATCGTCTTTACCAGGACTTGTAATACAATCTTTACCAGGACTTGTATGCCATATTGATCTGCCGTATCATTGGCGAAGGCCAAAGGTTTCATTACACTGAGGTAAAATTCTTCTGCCTCGACAAATTCTACAAGATTTCCATTGCAAATTTTGGTCCCGTCTTCGGTTTCAGAGATGGAGGGTATTTCCCGGAATTGCCTAACTTCCATTCATACCATGATCTCTGGGACGTAATTACACAGGGAAGGTATGAGTCACTGGCCATGAAGCTTACTAGCATTCACAACCACGCCATACATATCGCAATAAAGATCATCGGGAACACTTGGTCTAGGAAATCTATAGCAGCTGTAGTCACTTCTTAGGACTTAGTCCACTATGCTCTATGCGACTTCACCAACGATTAATACAAGATCAACCAAGGCCTCACTTTACACGAGGCTAACATTTGTTGGGTTTGTGCATGTATTCTAGGCTCCCGGAAGATCGATGCTTTGAAATTCTCAAACCGTAAGGAGGTAATGGGTAATTTAGTGACTTATCTTCTGAGATATGTAGGGATTCCACTTGAGCTATTTACTCTGGAGGAGCCGCAGTTTACTGATGAGAAGCATATGTTGGGTACGGGGTGGTTTACGAGTTCCACTACATATATCTTTGAGAACCTCGTGGAACAGGTATGCCATATTGATCTGCTGCAACAGGAGCTAAAGTCCATCACCTCCTTTGAGAATATTCGGCTTCTCTCGGGACCTCAGCACTTACGTGGTGCACCTGCTACAGCACCAGATGCTCCAGCTCTTCCAAGAGTCCGCACACCTGGTCGAAGATCCACTTAGAGGCGTGAGAGAGACGTTAGTCTCGAGGATAGTTCCCCCATCTTACCTGAGGACTATAACGAGTTCAATTTTCCACCTCGACATCCCTTCTTTACCGACTCTGAGATAATTCAGTGGACATCAGATGCTACAGAGAGGAAACACAATACGGTCCAACGGATGTGGATGACGATAGCTAAAATAAGCAGACCGGCTTTTTCCGATCAACGAGGCGGCACAGTGATGATGAGGAGGATATTGCTGGACACAAAGAGAGGATGAGGCAGTTCGTGATAGACGTTGGACAAATTGCACTTCATTTATTCATTTCTTTTTATTTTTCACTTTGTACTTATGTATTTTCTTTCATTTTTTACATTTTATGTGTTATAGACTTATTTTTATTCACTTAATTATTCCTTCTTCTTGATTTATTTTCACACCAGGATGGTTTGAAATAAGTCTGGGAGGGTATATGATATTACTAACATTATTTTTGATGTTTTCACTTTTTGGGGAAAATTTTAAAATTTTTCGGTTTTGTTTAGATGAGTCTAGTCGAGTCGAGTCAATGGAACAATGACCATTATCTATGATGAATACTAACCTAGTGTGAGTTCGGTATCATTCTCTACTTGACTACTGACTTAAATTAACAGTTGCATTTATGATTAGAACCTCGTTGATTAATTGATATGCTTTCGAAAGATCTTGTCTTTTGGATTGTTGATGATTCGATGCTAGCTCTATTTGGATATGACTAAATCTGATCTTAAATTCTCTTATCTATGGTGTTAGAATACTTTGAGCTAGGTTTTTTTTTCTTCAGCCCTCTGTAAAATCAAAAATTATTTCAGTATGATTCTAATCCCCTTTTCCTTCCCTTGAAAAGGTTAAAAGCTACTGCTAAAAAATAAAAAAAGAATAAAAGAAGCAAGCGAATACAAAACTTAGAAAAATAGAAAAGCCAAAAGAAAAAAAAATGAATGAAAGAAGTGGGCAAAGGAGAAGAAATGGATGGGATCCGAAGTAGCTTGATGCTCGAATTGGTATGGGGATCCTGAACGACAAATACTCTAGTGTGTTGATCGATATCCCACATGTAAGAATGCACCTATTTGAACTAAATGTAACATAGAGAGCTAGTTGAAATGATTTGATAGTTCGATTGATTTGGGACTACGATTTGGTGGCGATAAACAGTTATTTGCAATGGTTGTCTAAGATTAATGTCTTTTAGTTTTTGATGTCTGAACTTGGGGTTGCTGATATTCTGAGAGTTCTTATGTTGTCTGGTTTTCAAACCTCTTCTATATATATGGTCTTGCTTTACTTGACGATAAGCAAAGATCTAAATCTGGGGTATTGATATTACTCGGTTTTAATGCCTTATAGTCGGTATTTATACTTGCTATTTGGAATTATCATAATGTTTTCCATGTATATTTGGCATATTTTCAGGTTTCTAGATGTTTGGGATGTTCTGGAGCGAAAAGATGATTTTCATAACATTTCAGGAGCAAACGGACGAAATGCATATGGAGTGATCCCTTTGAAGATATGCTCGATCTAATCTTCATAAAGAAAGAGATCGATCGATCCAAATGCACTGGGAAGTTATGTAAATTCAGATCGATCGATCCCTTGCTAAGGCGGATCGATCCAGATTAATGAATAGATCGATCGATCCCTAACCATGAATAGAAATTGAAAATTTCCAAATTACGAATTTTCCCTCAAGACCTATCATGTTTTCATTATTTGCTTTATTTTATTTTTTCCTTTTTTAGAACTATAAATGATTTGGGCTTTGGTTTATTTTCCTTTTACATGCACACCTTTAGACGAATGCCATCCTTGTATATGGAGAATTTTTTCATTTATTGATTTGGTTTTTGATATGCTTTCTTCAATTATGCTTGTTGATTTCTTAGCTATGTCTAAGTAGTCGTCTTGTTAGCTTTTAGGGGTTTCCCAGGGAAAACAAAATTTGATAGTTGGGGTTTAACATAAAGGATTGAAATTGTTAGGTTCTTAATCTAGATTTCTTATTAATGCTTGAATTAAATTTTCCATTTAGTTTAAAATTTCTTCTTCGCATGGATTCTAAGTCTTCTTTTTTATGTGAAAAAAAGATGCAGGTTCTCTTTGCGAAACCTAACTCTCTATGATCTAGTTGCTATTAGCCATCTCGTGCAGCCTGCATATGAGACAAGAGAGAAAGGTAAAATTCCCACTTACCTTGGTTTTTTGTAAAGTGAGATTATCATAGAGCGGGAGATGTTAGCTCTTTCTAACACCACCAGGCAGGAGCTCATCGGTAGTCTCATTACACCAATTCTGAGACATATAGACCTTCCTCTCAACAAGTTTGTATGTGAACACAAGATTACCACTATGGATATGGCGTACCTGTTGAAGATTAAGATATTCACGAAGGGTAACATATATACCTTCACAAACCTTTCATGCTAGAAGCTTTAGTGCACTTTTCCTAGGCTAGAGATCACACACCTTATATCTCTGGAGAATGTTCTCTTTCTACTAGGTTCGCAGCATCTCGATGGTGGCTCAGCTAGAGTCACCAATGTGCCCTTACTATTTGGCGGACCCATTCGAAGAAGACCGCCTCGCCGGTTGTTCACTCTGGTACTTAGTTATGACTCTGATGATCATATCCCTTCTTTCTTACTTGTCGATTAAAACAAGTATGATTTACCACCTCGCCGCGCCGATATAACCCTAGAGGAGAAAGTGGACTGGACTATGGACGCTCAGGGTCGCAACCGCAACATGATGCTACGCATTTCAAGGACCAATCCCACCAGTTTGCACTTCCAAACCGATATCTAATGACGCTTCACCTTCAAATAATTTTCTCATCTTAATGATGATTCTCCTACCGATGGTTATCCAACCTTCTGAGGACTCATCAACTTTGCTAATATATTTTTTCTTTGCCTTTTGAACTCAGGTTATTTTTCTTTCTTCTTTATTGTCATTTCAAACTTATTTATTTTTCTATCTTTTTTTCCTCCTCTATGATTTATTTTCCCACTGGGACGGTGTGAAGTAAGTCTCGGGGAGGGTCTATGTACTAACGCGGTATCTAACATTTATTTTGGATGTTTTGGTAGTGAGATGAAAATTTTCAAAAAATTTGTATTACTTAGATGAGTCTAGTTGAGTCGAAGGACTCATGACAAAAATCTCTAACGACTTCTAACTTAGTGTGAGCTTAAACCCATTTTATCAATTGATGACTTAGATTTACTATTTCATGTGATTTGGAAACCCGTTGAAAGTTCTTGTCTTTTGGATTGTAAATAATTTGATGCAGGCTCTAACCTTGTTATGACTAACCCGATATGAAATTCTCTTATCTAATAGACTTAGAATTTAATCATAAAACTATATTGCAGAGAATAGATCATTATAGAACAGTAAAAGGTCGAATCCACAGAGATCATACATCAAAACTTTCAGTTCAATATCAAATCAAGCTAAGACAGAATAAATAGATGTTTGTAATGTAATTAAAGCAATAATTAAAATAGGTGGTTGTAAACGATAAACTAAAAACGTCAGGAAATAGGCAATCCACAAGAAGTCAGGTTTAAATGTCAGATTATCATGCAAAGATTTTCTTTGAAAATAGTTCGCAACTCAAAAGACAGTAATGGACTAATCTCCTCCCGAAGTATTAGATCCCAATGTTCAAATTACTAAAGACAAACTCCCGCCTTATTTAGATAATTCAAACATGCATCATAGTTCAGATTCGATAAGTTCATAAGCCCCTAAGGCAATAATCCCGCAAGCAAAGGCACTTACTCATCTAGATTAGGTTAGATTTCTAAACCAAATCCCTTTGTGTTTATCAATATAATATTAGGAACTAGGTGATCAAGCTAATTCATACATTAAGTTCAAATCTAGACTGAGAACTTAACAAATTCAATCCCTTTATGAAAATTCTAACAATTAAACCTAATTCCCCTGGGAAACCCTAAAACCTAACAAGTGAACAACTAAAACATTGTAAAGCAAGAAAAATTCAATATCAAAGAAGAACAAATGATGAAAATCAAATTATGAAAATAGATATTAATAAAATAATGAGGGTTCAAAAACACTTCTCTAATACAAGTACATATTCGTCTCCCTTAGTAAGAATTTTAAAGTTTTAAAAGCGTAAAAATAAAATAATGGGACCCAGAAGGCTTATATATTGTAAAAAGGAAAATAAATAAAATAAGGAAAATTTGATAAGCTTGAGCACTTGAGTGCAAAATTTGGAAATTCTCTAATTTTCCTCAGGTGAACGGATCGATCAATCCTTAGAGGGATCGATCGATCTCTTTTCAAAAATGCTTTATCATTCTTCATGTGCTCGATCGTTCTCATTGTCCAAAAAATTATAGGAAAAAATGCCAGATTGATCCTTTAAGGGATCGATTCTTCTTCACGAACAGTGGCTTTTCTTTGTAATAAGTGCAAGATCGATCCCTTTTGGTATCGATCGATCTCCTTCTTTTTCCACTTAGCCAAATTCTTCTGATTTACTCTCAAATGCACCATTTTGCTCCAAAACGACCCGAACAACGAGAATCCTGAAAATATACCAAATTTGTAAGGAAAACCTTCAGAATAATGCAGAATAGCAGACATAAATGCCCATTACTATGCGTTAAAAAAGAGTTATATCAACTCCCCTAGACTTAGATCTTTGCTTGTCCTCAAGTAAAGAAAGATTAAATCGAGAGAAGAGGTTTGAAAAGGACCACATAAGAACTCGCAAAATCTCAGAAACCCCAAATTCAGATGTCACAACCTAAAGATACTAACTTAGACAACCACTGCAAATGGACTGTTTACCACCACATAACCGACGACATGCGTTCTACTCTAAATCCAAAGTTAATCAAACTATCAAATCATCTCAACAAGCTCATTAAATTCATTAAAGTGTAAATGGTGTGTTCTTACTTATGGGGTATCGATAAGCGCGCTCGAGTATCAAAATGCCCGTACCAAACAGAGCATCAATCGACTTCTGGTCCCGATCCTTTTTTCCCTCTTTCTCATTTCTCTTTTCTCTTTTTATTTTCTTACTGTTCGTTTTTCATCTCTACGCATTTATGTTCTTTTCTTTCTTTTATACTTCTCTTTTTTTTAGCAGCCGGTTTTTTGGGATTGACTATGGATTTCTAGATCTTGTTTTTATTCCTTTTTGTATACCGTTTTTATTTTCCGAAGAGAGAGAGAAAATACCCGGATCATACTGAAAGAACTTGTCGGTTTTACAGGGCACTAAGGAGAAAGATACCTAGCTTTCATAGTATACCAACACTTTCAAAGGGATATCAATCAATCAATGGGGTTCCAATCCTAAGTCCAACAATTAATCTAAGTCTGCAATCAGATAGAAAATGAAAGTTAACTCACACTAGGTTAGTATTCATCACGTATTCCTGTCATCATTCCTTTGACTCAACTAGATTCATCTAATTTTAAAACCTAAAAATTTGAAATATTTTCACCAAAAGAGAAACCATCATAGTTGTTAGCGCATAGACCCTCCCCCAGACATACTTCACACTGTCCCAATGTGAAAATAAATCCAAGAGAAGGAATATGAAGAGTAAATAAGTATAAACAGAGAAAAATGATAAAAAGACACATGAGTTATGAGTGAAAAGAAAAATACTACAACGACGCTCAAACTCTCTCAATCGGAAGTGTGATTGGAACCATCTCCTGCCTCTCGGTGCTCGACAAACTCCATCTCATTGTCACTGTGGTGTCTCGGTGGGAGGAAATAAGATGAAACTTTCCATAGAATACGCCACATCAATCTGTTGTTGTGCCCCTGTGAATCCATAATCCACTCCATCTTCTCCTCATGAGTCACGTCGGATATGCGCCATGGTAGAATGTAGGCATCGTAATCCTCGGAAGCTTCAGCATCCAGACGAGGAGCTCTGGTTTACCGCTAGTTGGTGCGTTGTTAACCTGAAAGTCTTGATGCCTCAGTAGCAGCAGGTGGGCCATTTCTCATATCTTGAGGACCCGGTAAAACGCACACATTAGCCAAAGACGCGATGCAGGTCAACTGGGATTCGGGAGGCTAATCTTGCATATACCACCTGCCAAATTCTCAAAGAGATAGTCACGGTACCTTGCAAACCATTTCGTGGTTGCGATGTACTTCTCGTTGATGCGGTTTGTCTTGGGCTCGAGAGGGAAAAGATCAAGTGGAATAAAAACCTCTACCAAAACCGGGGTAACTAGACTACCCATCATCTCTATCCTTGTTAGATTCTTCAATGCCGCAAACTTTCTCGCTTCTAGAATCTAAGAAAACAACCAACAAATGTTGGCATCTTGAGTAGCGCGACCCTAACCAGTCTCAGAAGTAGTGGATGAAGACGAGATCCTGGTTCCGGGTTGAGCCGGATTCACTCTTCCTATAGAAGAGGTTGTTCAAAATATTGACCGTCAGACGGATAGCGGGATTTCAGATCAATGTCAAGTTTGCGTTCTTAGAGACAAAACGCCCTCGAGCTATCACTTCGCAAAGATAATGATAAGTGTGAAACTTTGGAAGCGAGGAGAGGTATCCATTAGCTCGTAAACCAAGTATAGGCCAAAATCAGCCAAATCAATCTTGTAGAGCTTCCCCAGATAAAAGAAATGTACCTTTGTCTCAATAGACAAGGTGCCTTAGGATCTTCACTCACGATGCGTAATGATGAAAAGAACTGACGAGAAAGATCTTGTATAGCGGATAAGGGAGAAACAGGAAATCACCCAGACCCATATTGGCAAATATCATCTTCGAGTCCTTATCAACTCCAAGATCACTCAAACCGAAAGATCAGCAAAATGTGTAGGCTCGATTTCTGTGCTCAATTCAAGACTTGTGATTTCTCAACTTAGTCACTCCAAAATTCAAATGGTTGTTGTTGAATGGTGCATTCATCGCTTAAGGACAAGGAGTTTGCATGTACTTGGGATCAATGATGGGTGTAATTCATAAAGAAATTCCCTTCTAATTCTCAGCTGCAATGTAGCTTTTCTTCTTCTTAGCAACCGATGGTGCGGTAGATATAGAACGTGTTGTACTTGGATCTTGTTGTTTCTCGGCTCGTGATCGACTAGTTTTGGTAACCAGTGGTTGGTAATCTTCAGTTTCCGAGATGTTCCCGAAATGAAAAAGACTCAAAATAGAAGTGAGTTTCATAATCAAATCAACACAAATCAACCCATGGTTTATCAATAAACAAGCAATGCTAACAAAAGGCCAACAAGAATTATTGACATAGAAACCAAGCGAATCGCATGAACGAGCAATACTAAGAAGATTAGCAAGATTCAAAAGCGAAATAGATAATTAAATACACAAAGAAGCAATAAACAATGATCAAGCATGACTAGTTACCACTACCAAGAATCGAGATACTTCAATGAGGAACCAACTGAAACATGAATCGAATATAAAATCTAAGCATATCACTAAGAGACATGGTCAATGGTGAGCAATGATTTAAAGCAATAATAACCAAAATTAGTAAGAAATCAAGTATAAGAACCATCAAGGGAACCAATAATCAAGTGACAATAACTTAGATATTGAAATTTTGAATTAGGGATTCAAAAATTCAGACTTCTTACAAAAAACCTAAATCCTAAAATAAAAAATCCACCACCTTAACCTAACTCTCTCAAATCATCATGCATTGGTCAATTAAGTGCAAAAGAGAGTGTAAAGGCATCCTAGAAAGACATTCCAGCAACTAAATCAATCAAAATTGAATTTACCCAATTGTGACCTAAATTTCATAATGAAAAGAGAGAATGTGAGAACCATATCTTGTCCGAATCGAGTAGACAGTAGGAGAATCAAAAAGGTCTTAAAAATTGTGTAGATTAGAGCCAAAATCATAAAAATTGATTGAGATTTAAGGAAGATGGAGGTTTGGAGATTTGAGAGGTTCTGAAGTGTTGGAGAAGAAAAAAATGGAGGGAGGGGAAGGAAATTGCGTGGAAGGGGTAGGGAAAAGAAGTAAACCGGTTCAAATCAAGTAAAATCGGTTTAAAGCCTAAAATTTTTATTAAAACAAGTCAATTTTGGGTTACCTGGAAGAGGTGCCCGACCATTCTCACCACTGCCCGATTGAGCGGGAGGTTCATATTTCTCCAGGGAGGATTGCCCGATCAGGTATAGAGGCGCATGATCGGGGGGCCTTCTCGGAGTGATTTCTGCCCAATCGTTCTGTGGGATGCTCGATCGATCCCGTCTTGCATATTTTCGAAGGGGAAATGCCCGATCATGCACTATTCTGCCCGATCGGTCCCTGTTTAATCAATTTTTATTCGTCAGAGGTGCCCGATAGATCCGTGAGATGCCCGATCGATCCATGAGATGCCCGATCGAGCTCCGTGTCTTACAAAATAAAGTGTTTTCTTGAACTCCTAAATCCCACTCAACGTTTTTTTGACGTTGTTAGCTTGATGGTACTCACCTTTAAGTAGAGGATGGATCAGCAAGAGGTATGTCAGTCACCTCTGTAAGCTCTGAAGTAGTTGGATAAGAATTTATCCTTTGACCGTTCACAACGAATTCTTCACCAATACATATATGTAAGCCCACAGCACCATAACATCTTACTTCTTTGATGACAGATGGTCCATACCACCTATACTTCAACTTCCTAGGGAAAAGTTTTAGGTGAGAATTATATAGTAACACCTAATCACCTGGTTGAAAGTTTCTTGGAATTATTCTCTTGTCATGAGCAGCTTTAATACCTAAATGACATAATTCCCCGATCAAATTGCTAAAAAAGTAAAACTAAATAGAAGCAAACCTAGAACTATTAAAAATATATAAATATCACGTGAGTAGCTTTATTGATATGGTGACTGCTAAAATTGGAAAATTCATTAAATAGACGAGGAAGCGTTTTTTACTATTAGGTTTACTCTAATAATATGCTCTTTGGGCCAAGCCCATCTATTCTTAGAAATGTCTGCTTTACTACATATGGGCCTAACTCGAGAAAGCCTAGTGTTGATACAGATATGGAATCTGTATAATGAAGCCCAAATGTTTGTTATCGCTATATATTGGGTCTTCTTCTTCGAAAGAGTCTTCTTGAAGAGAGAGGAGAAGAATCAAGAAGCTGCTACTAAGGAATTCACCTGCAACAAGAACAGAAGAAATTAGTCCAAGAAGGTCAAGTCTAAAATAGAACGCATAGTAGAGTATTGCTTTGTGTTTCTTATCTTTTGTGATCTTGGACATAGATTCAACCGAAGGTTTTCTCTCTTGTATTATGGTTGAATTGGATCTTTTGTATTTGATTTCAAGCTTAGTAAAGGCAGTTGATGGGCCCCGATCCCATCCCGAGACGTAGGGTAAAACCAAACTCGGTGAACAATTGATTCGTACAAAGTCAATTTAGTTTTGATTGGTAACTTCACCAAGAAGTTAGTTCAGAGGGTTTTTGGCTTACAAGTGGTATCAGAGCCTTACGGCTTTCACAGAAGGATCTATTGATCAAGAAAATCTTGATATCTCATTATCACACAATGTTGAGTACAAGAGTTGATGTTGAACGATTCGATGGAAATGGAGACTTCGTTCTATGGAATATTAGGATGATGGCTCACTTCGGAATAGTAGGCCTTCATGAAATTCTCACGGACAAAGATCTATTTCTGGTGGAACCAGAAATAACAGAACCTCAACCAATAACAGGAACAGTTTCATTAGTCAAAGAAAAGAAGAAAGATCCTGAGAAGTTAGAAAAATCAGAGAAAGCCAAAAGTATCATAATTCCAAATGTCACAGATAAAGTATTATAGAAGATAATACACAGCGATACTGCATCAGATATGTGGTCAACTCTGGAAAATCTATATATGGAAGCTTCTCTGCCTAATAGGATTTATCTTAAATTATAATTTTACACTTTTAAAATGAGTGAAAGCAAGACTATGGATGAAAATGTGGATGACTTCTTAAAACTAGTTGCAGATATGGGAAATCTGGGATTAGATGTTACAGAGGAAGTACAAGCAATTCTGTTGCTGAGTTCATTGCCTCAGAGATATGATCAGTTAAAAGAAACACTAAAATATGGAAGGCAAACACTTAGTTTCCAAGAAGTAACCAGTTCAGCTAAATCCAAAGAGAGAGAATTGTTAGAAAGTGGCAAGCCCCAAAGACACGACCAGAAGGTTTATTTGTTCAGCACAAAGGAAAGAAAGGAAATCAACAAAATCAGAACAAGAACAAAACTAAGAATAAGAACAAAGGTTCAAATAAAACCAAAGGCGGGAAAAAATCAGAAGGATGTTTCATATGTGAAAAGAAGGTCATTGGAAGAGGGAATGCCCCGAGAGGAAAAACAAACAGAATCAATCAGGTTTTAATGATTTTGTCAATGTTGCATTAGGTTATAATGAACCTCTTGTTCTTACTGTTAGTATACAAGACACTAAGGAAGAGTGGGTTCTGGATTCTAGATGCACCTTTCATATTACCCCAAACAAAGATGCTCTATTTGAGTTGGAAGAATTTGAAGGTGGTAAAGTGTTAATGGGAAATAACACTTATAGTGAGGTTAAAGGTATTGGAAAAATCAGAATAGTTAATCCAGATAATTAAGTGGTTATACTAAATGAAGTTAGATACATGCCCACTATGGGCAGAAATCTTATTTCTTATGGTATGTTGGAAAAGTCAGGCTGTAAGTACAAAGGTGAGGACTTCAAAGTGATATTTTACAAGAAAAGCAATAATCAGAAGGTTCTAACAGGGACTTATCAAGATGGTTTATATTATCTTCAAGGAAATGTCACTAAACCAGAACCAGTTACAGCATTCACCAAGATGGACAACACCCTAAAATGGCATTCAAGAATGGGACATATGAGCCTAGGAGGATTGAAGATCTTAGCTCAAAGAGGAATCATAAAGGAATCGGATATAAAGGAAATAGAATTCTGTGAAAATTGTGTGTTAGGGAAATCTCACAAACAAAGTTTCTTAAAAGGACAGCATACTTCTAAGGGAGTGTTAGATGACATTCATTCAGACTTATGGGGTTCTCCTTCAACTCCATCAAGCCTAAATGAAGCAAAATATTTCATAACTTTCATCGATGATTATTCTAGAAAGGTATGGATATATTTTTTGAGGACTAAAGATGAAGCATTTAGCAAGTTTTCAAAATGGAAAAGGGCTGTTGAAAATCAATCTAAAAAAGAGCATAAAATACCTAAGAACCAATAACGGGCTTGAGTTTTGTAACAAGTATTTTGATGGATTATGCAAAGAAAGTGGGATTATAAGACATAGAACTTGTGCTTATACCCATCAACAAAATGGGGTTTTTGAGAGAATGAATAGAACGATAATGGAAAAAGTCAGATGCATGCTTTCGGAAACAGGATTGGGACAAGAATTCTGGGCAGAAGCACCTTCTACTGCTGTTTACTTAATTAACAGATCTCCAAACTCAGCAGTAGAGTTTAAGCTACCATAAGAAATCTGGTCTGGAAACAAACCAAGTTTGATACACCTAAGGAAATTTGGGTGTCTAGCATATGTACATAATGTACAAGGAAAAACATAACCTAGAGCAATTAAAGGAGTATTCATGGGGTACCCTCAAGGCATTAAAGGGTATAGGGTCTGGATACCCGAAATCAAAGATGTGTGATTAGTAGAGATGTAATGTTCAATGAACAATTACTATTCAAACACATCAGTAATCAAGAAGACCAGAGGAAAGAAGATAGAGTGATTTCTCTAAACCAAACATTGAACCTACGTGACAAAGAAATTACAGAGGCTGATTCAAGTCAAGTTCAAGGAGGAGTTTCAGGGGATCAATATCAAGAAGAACAAACAGAAAATGAAAGATACATTAATAAACAAGCAACAACTATGGAAAATGCTCAAGAAGATCTTTCAGATTATGTCCTGGCAAGGGACCGAGTAAGAAGAGAACTAAAACCACCTTCACGATTTACTGACACAGATTTTGTTGCTTATGCTTTGGCAGGGGCAGCATCTGTAGATGTAGAGGAACCTCAATCGTTTCATGAAGCCAGGAACAATAAAGATTGGATCAAATGGCAGAAAGGAATGGAAGAAGAAATGGAATCATTGCTTAAGAATAAAACTTGGGATCTAGTTGAAAGACGAACAACAAAGAGAGTTATTGGGAACAAATGGATTTACAAGAAAAAGCAGGTAATTCCTCGAATTGAATATCCTAGGTATAAAGCGAGATTGGTGGCTAAGGTTATTATCAGGTTGAAGGAATAGATTACACCGAAGTTTTTGCACCAGTAGTGAAGCATGTTTCAATTCGCCTACTTCTATCTCTTGTTGTTAAACATGATTTGGAACTAGAACAATTAGATGTTAAAACGGCTTTCCTACATGCAGTACTAGATGAAGAGATCTACATGGAACAACCTGAAGGCTTTAAACATAAAGGAAAGGAAGAAAAAGTCTGCTTACTCAAGAAATCACTATATGGGCTTAAACAAAGTCCTAGACAGTGGAATAAAAGATTTGATAGATTTATGCAAGAACAAAGTTTCCATAGAAGTGAACATGATGCATGTGTCTACATAGAAGGATCAGAAGTACTAGATCAGGTATACTTATTGATTTATGTTGATGATATGCTTGTTGTGTCTAAAGATTTGATCAGGATTGAAGGTCTAAAGAAAAGACTTATGGAAGCATTTGAAATGAAAGACTTGGGACCAGCCAGCAAGATCTTAGGAATGGAAATAGTACGTGATAGAAAGAAAGGATTCCTAAAGCTATCTCAAAGGAAGTACATAACTCAAGTATTAAAAACATTTAATATGTCATAATCAAAACCAGTTACTACTCCTATGGGAACCCAATTTAAACTCAAGAGTTTGAATGAAGAAGAGGCTATAAAAGAATCAGAATTGATGAATAATGTCCCCTACGCAAGTGCTGTAGGGAGCATTATGTACGCCATGGTGGGTTCTTGACCAGACATTGCTTACGCAGTGGGTCTGGTCAGTAGGTTCATGGGAAAACCTAGGAGAAATCACCGGGAAGCAGTGAAATGGATACTACGCTACATAAAGGGAGTTATTAATCAAGTATTAACTTTTACTAAAAGAGCTAATTTTGATATAATTGGTTATGTAGATGCAGATTTTGTTGCAGACTTAGACAGGAGACGTTCAATTACTGGTTATGTATTTCAAATTGGAGGCAACACCATAAGTTGGAGATCAGGTTTACAACAAATGGTAACCTTATCTACAACAGAGGCTGAATATGTTGCATTGACAGAAGCTGTCAAAGAGGCTTTATTGCTAAGAGGTATTTGTAATCAATTAAAAATTACAAGTTCAATTCCTAAGGTTTACTGTGATTCACGAAGTGCTATATGCATTGCTAAAACTGGTGTTTTTCATGAGAGAACTAAACATGTTGTTGTTAAGTATCATTTTATCAGGGATGTTATAGAATTTGGGTTAGTTACAGTGGACAAAATTCACACAACAGAAAATCCAGGTAATTTACTTACCAAAGCAATACCTGGGCCGAGGTTTGCTGAAGGTATGGATCATCTGAGAATCGCTTAAGTAGGTAAGGACTTCGCTCAGGTAAAAGTTAACCTCGCATTATATTTAATTTTTGGGTTAGATATATGGTTAAGGAAATCTTTTAAGAGCTTTAAGTATGGGTCAAAGTACTTAGATCTTTACCTGGGCGATATAAACTGTCTGACAAAAAGGTTTTCGTTTTTTTTTTCTTGTGAGTTGCATGTGATTTCAGGTTCAAATCCTTACATGGAAAAGAAAAATCAGAGGTTAACATAAGGATGAGAAATCAAGACATGCATAACAGAAAAAAGGGCTAAAACCATCACCTTAAATATTCAGGATATGTTCAAAGCTTGTCTGTTGTTTATCTGAAAAGATCGAAACTTTAAAAGTTAGATCTAGTCAGATTTAAGTAAATAAGGTGAGAAATCGAGATGAAGAGCAGAAGAACTTAGCTTTTCAAGGAGTTTCTGCAAGTATCAAAAGGTCTTTAAGCTGAAACAAAGGAGATAAAGAGTTATTCGACAGAGGAAGAAGATACGAAAATAGTATCTTAGAGTGTTGAGCTTCAGGAGGAGTTTTGGGAAGCCTTACCTAGTGCATGCAGAAGGAGAAGAAGATGATTCAGTCAAGAATCAAAGAAACAAGGTATTTTTCTTCCTTTGTCATTGAAGATCGCCTCAGGGAGCTCAGGAGGCGGAAGAGAGAGATTTTTTCTGAAAGAAAGAGAAAGCGTATTAGAGTAAAGGAGGAGATTATTAGGTTTACTCTAATAATATGCTCTTTGGGCCAAGCCCATCTGTTCGTAGAAATGTCTGCTTTCTTACATATGGGCCTAACTCGAGAAAGCCCAATGTTGATACAGATATGGAATTTGTATAATGAAGCCCAAATGTTTGTTATCGCTATATATTGGGTCTTCTTCTTCGAAAGAGTCTTCTTGAAGAGAGAGGAAAAGAATCAAGGAGCTGCTACTAAGGAATTCACCTGCAACAAGAACAGAAGAAATTAGTCCAAGAAGGTCAAGTCTAAAGTAGAACGCATAGTAGAGTATTGCTTTGTGTTTCTTATCTTTTGTGATCTTGGACTTAGATTCAACCGAAGGTTTTCTCTCTTGTATTACGGTTGAATCGGATCTGTTGTATTTGATTTCGAGCTTAGTAGAGGCAGTTGATGGGCACCGATCCCATCCCGAGACGTAGGGTAAAACCGAACTCGGTGAACAATTGATTCGTGCAAAGTCAATTTAGTTTTGATCGGTAACTTCACCAAAAAGTTAGTTCAGAGGGTTTTTGGCTTACATTTACGATGATCTCATAGAAAATGTTTGCATGAAACATCGGCAAGTTGTTCACAATTCAAAATCTTCTATGGTGTGTCTTTTACAAAAATGACTTTTTAGATTATGTCAACATCCTATATAGTAGTTTAAGAATCTTAGTCCATCGTGTGAGAGGGGTTGTTTTAAGCAATCGAATTCTGGTTACTCACATTTCACTTTGTCCAAATGATACATTGAGATATGTGGAAACAATGTTGATGTGATTATGAGATCAAAAAAATACCTAAGGAGATGTCATCAATGAAAGACTTGGGAAAGCTTCGATACTTTTTAGAAATTGAGATAGCTTGTGGGATAAAGATATCTTTTTCACACAATGCAAATATGCATTAGATAAAAAATAATGAGTAATTAAAGATTTATTAACTAGTAAAACTCATATGAAAAACTCTAGAGAGAATTGAGACATTATATGGTTATTAAATATCCTTTTAACAAATTCAAGCATTTTTTAACATAATAAAATTCTTCAATTTGATCATTGAAATTTAAATTTAAAATCAAAATGCACTACATTTTAAATATATAGTTACTTATTGAATAAAAAATGTTAGAACATATCATTAAACCAACAAAATATATTAAATTAAACAAAGAGTTTTGTATCTCAATAAAAACCCACAATGATATAGAGCACATATAAAAGCCCAACCATAACATAAAATGACAAGATAAAGAAAAATAAACATCGCAAGTTAATAACGCCAACATCCAAAGAAAAACTCATTAGGGGAACTATATATGATTTGTAGTGCTAGATCTAACAACAGCAGAAGTGATGGGTATTTGGTGTTGGTTGTAGTTGTTATGATCTACTAATGGAAAACCGATTTGGTTCATCTCCATAAACAGTTGTTGTTGACTATGATTAGGATCTTGAAGGAATTGTTGTTGTTGACTTTGATTAGGATCTTGAAAGAAGTGTTGTTGTTGAGAAGATTCACCATTCTCCGTACCAGGATTTTGTAAAACCTCCTCCCTGCGGTTTAAGTTTTTAACATAATGATCGATTAGATAAGCTAAATTATTAAGATCTGAAATGTTCAAACGAAACATCCTCATATTTCCCATCAATGATTGAAACATGACTTTTGTCATCTCCAACTCCCGGTTCTCCTTCCATTGTCTATTGAATTCTTGACATACTTTTTTTATTCTTTGTTTCAGATAAGACTCTTGATCCACCATATTTTTTTGCTGGTCCATCTCTGGTAGTGACCTAAATTGTGAAATTACACTTTGTGTGCTGAAATTCGATGGCCACACCTTTGGAATAGGATCAAATGGACTGTAAATGATCGTGCATGCTAAAATACATGAAATACCGCATAAAGTTGATAGCTCATTCACTTTCTTTATCAAACCTCCTCTTCTTTTTCTGAAAGTAATTTTCCTCAAAGAATCGTTGGAAATGTAAGAATGTCTCACCTTCTTTCTTGCCATGTTTTTCTCTTTTATTTGGATAGGATTTGGATTGGAATGTGTTGGATTTTATAAGGGTGAAGGGGTATAAATATTGTCGATATTTATAATTTCTTTTTTGACATATCTATATTTTAAATAATTGTATTATTTTATTATTTCGTATCTTATATGTTGCATTATTAGATACTTACAACATCTATTAGGAAGCAAAAAAATTTTATAACATAAAATATGAAATCTAATTACAGAAAATATATAAATATATAGGTAAAAGGTCGATTTGCTAAACAAATAAGTTTTAAAAAAAGGACAAAAAAGGGAGTGAATATTTTGCAAGTTGTCATTGTACGATTATATAATTACATTTGGTAATAAATCTAACCATACTTAAAAAGAATATTTACTTCTAAATTTGACTGATTTTTACGATTCTCATTAAAGAACTGAGCTTTCATACGGGGATACGATCAAAACTTTGCGGAAAGATAACACCGATCGAATGAGCGAGATAACATCGTTATTTAAGTTACTCGTTTAATGTTTTATTATATTAGTGAGTACAAGCGCGTCCTTATTACCTTTCTGAAGAATGATAATTTTAATCTTATAGTTAGGATAGTTCTTGGCGCTTTGGCACACCATTAGCGTTTTATACGATTAACTCCATATGAGAAGATTTTGTGATTCTTCCGCAAATCGTAGGAAAATATCGTATAGCTAAGGTGATCTCGTTGTTCGTGATAACCAGAACCGTTTATACAATAACTTCAGAACTTGTGCGATTTGTACAATTTTTATTGCAGAATTCCAACAGAAATACAAAATGATACGAAACTTGTGAGGTTCAGCATGCCAATTGGCGAGCTGAACGTATCATATTAAGCTCATCAACTGGCGAGTTGAACATTGTTCAGCGTATATTTTTTTGCTTGGTTATCTCAATTTTGATACTGGACGGAAACAGATTGTCTTGCCTTGTTAAAACCTTAGTGATAGGAAAACCCGGTGGGAAAATCCTTCTCGACTAGGGACAAAAGAGTGCGAGACAATCGCTTAACGATTATACGATTGTTAATTGATCCTTCTTCGAAGAGTCGCTAATTTAGTTTTTTTGTTCCATTTATAGGAAATGCTTAAATCTTTTCGTATTTCTCGGATGTTGATTGAAAGTGTACTTTTTCGACCCCAACAGTTAGCCCCCCAGCTTGCAAGGTTCGAGCTGAATGTTGCGAGCGAGTGATGTATGTTTTGATCGGTATCCATGGTCGAGAAGTTTCCGTAAGCTAGTCTCAAAATTTGAATTTTTAATCAATATTTTATTGCGGAAAAAATCTCTAAAAGTAATGGGTTCTCAACTTTCGTTTCATTCATTCCCACTTCCTTCAAACTTCTATCTTGAGAAATTTTGTTTAGATGACTTCTCCCCATAAAAACAATAGCGCCGCCATGGATAGTAATTTTCTGGGAGGCTCTCCTAATTCTACGATTTACGAAATGATCTTCGTTGATGTTGCGGGGTTTCTCGCTTTCAGGAGGAGATGTCTCACCGTGACATTGAGATGGAGTGAAATTCACGAAACCCAGTCCCTGTTAGAGATTTTGAGCATGGGGCACACTCCATGCCTCCACCTCCTCCTGTCAAATAGGAGACTGTTCTGGGGATACANGGCCCCCCCCTTTTTCCCCCCCCCCCCCCAGGGGATGCAAGATATTTTTTCATACTTCCGGAGCAGCTAGGAAGAGGAAATGCATGAAAGGAGCCGAGACTGCACATGCCCTGCTAAGAGATTCAAGTTCGAGCACTATGTCATGACATCGCACCAAGGTTTGTACGTACATTATTCCGTGTTTACCGTGTTCGTTAGTCACTCATCCCTTTTGTTTTTATGAAGCTATTATCTTTGATTGACGGGATATTTTGTGATTGTGGATCAGAGATGGAGCGTCTCATGGAGAGGCTCGCTAAATCGGACGAGAAACAGTCACAGTTTGAGGCGAAGTTAGGAGTGATTAACGGTGACCATGCCTCAGTGGTATCTCAACTTTAAGCTCAGGTTAGCTGACTTGAAAGGGATCTCGGAAAGAAGTTGAGCTCTTTGCTGAAAGAGAAAAACTCCAAGAAATCTAAGGTGAAGGAGTTTCTCCATCTTCAGCGCCAAGTGCATAATGCGGGTGGTTCGTCGAGTCGCGTGGTCACAATGGTTGTAGCCAAACCAAACGTTAGTAGGACATCAAGCCTAGCGAGGCGGATGACCCAGCTAGGGAAAACGGCATGACATAGGATTCTGGTGGTAAAGCGGATGAGGACGAGGTCCCCATCCCGAACAATGAATGAGATTGTTGTCCTGTTTAGGAGGTTTTTAATTTTTTGAATATGGCCGTTCAAAATAATGACTTTGGAGCATGTGGTTTAATATCAAATCATGTTTTGATTTTATGTTAGCATTTTTTATTTTGAGTTAAGGATTCAAATAGTCAGTTCGTATCCTGTTCTCTAATGGTCTCTACGTCTGCTTATTCGTTTCGGATATGAGTTTTTCAAAAAAATCTGATTTTCGGGTTTTTTGAATTTGCGGATGTAAGTGAAGAGACAAGTTTAGGGATCTCACATCAGTTTTTGAAGCTAATTATAGAGTTGTTAGAGACCAGTGTGCTGGGTTTAGGGCAATACCTAGGGTTATTGTTGGTTTTAGGGGGTACGACGACTATTCCGGCTTACATGTCCCTTTTATAATTTCAACCTGATTCCGTTTGGATAGACTCACATCGATCGGGAACCGACCATCTATTCGAATAATTTTTTTTATAGCACTTTATCCTTGTCTTGGTTGTACGAGAATCGTTCATATAACTGGTTAGGTGACTAGTTCTACCGTCGGGGCCAATCGACATGTTAGATAAAGAAGCGATGGTCTGCTCAGTTTGGTTTCAAAGTCTGTGTAGACTGTGTTGGTACGAGTTTGGAAGTTTTTTTTAGATGTTCGCGAGGTCTCTTTTTTCCCGAAATTTCTTTTTTTGTTCGAAAGTTTTCCGTTTTAGAATGTTTTCGAGAAGTGTTCATGCGATTCGTCAAAGGAAAGTGTTTGAGTTTTCGTTAGGAGAAGTGTTCATATGATTTCATTTTCCGTGTTATACGATGATTAATACGTTCTTAGTGTGGAAAAGTTTCAAAAATATCGAGTACATGAATGCAAATATTTTAAAATATGGGAGTATACGAGTATATGTATACGTACCCACCCCCACTTTTTAGAGAGGGGGAAAACTGCACTTTTTTGCAAAAATTTGCCAACGTACTCTTTTTGAGGATTGAGCCATCTCATATTTTATTTTGTTCCATGAATTTGATTACTCGTTTGGCGATGATGCGTAGTCCATTTTAGCCGCAGTGGCTACAGTTGGGTTGAAAACCTTTTCAGGCACTAGATGCACCGTTATGTCTAGGATGTTGGGCTCCGAGGCGTGGCTGCCTTTGTTAAGTTGAGCCATTTCCTGAGTTGACGAATTGGGTTCGCCTTTTTCTAAAGCGCTTTCAGCTTTTTCCGAAGCGATCTTAGTCGGCGGCTGAGTTGCCTTTGCTCGTTTGGGTCTGATTGTTAGTGTTGTTGTGACCCGTCTTAGTTTGTGTTCCGCTACGAAGCAGAGTCTCTCTTGTTTCTAACATCCCCATATTGCAAATATTCCATGGGGCATTGAGAACTTGATGCCTAAGTGGTAAGTCGATAGATGGTGGGATGGTCGACTAGTGCAAAATCGATGATTTCGTGATTTCTTTTGCTACAACAAGAAGTTGGATTGATCCAAGAGTCATGGTTGTTATGCCAGAGAAACCAGTGAGTGGTTTTGGTGTAGGCATGACTTCAGACAGTTTTATTCCCATCATGTATAGTGTATCACGGAAGATCAGATTTATGGTACTTTCTGTGTCTTCGAGGACTCTTGCGATCTCGAGGTCTCTTATGATCAGATCGATTACAAAAGGGTCACTATGAGGGTTTTCGATTTTGACAGCTTTGCTGTCCCTAAAAGTAATCGCAATATATGTTGAATCGAAAGACGTGAAGAGTAGGTGATCGGGCCATTTGGCGCTCGATTCAGCTTTGCGATGATACACTCATATAGCAGAGATGTTGTCTTGACAGTATTGCGATCTTATGATTATCATGTTTCAGTCGTGGTGGTTGACGTTGGTGACTTTTTCCTCAGGTTATCTTCCGTGCTTCCTTTCCGCTCGGAGACCCTGGGGTGCGTTGTTACTTTTTGGTGACTGGTCGGTCCTAGGTTGTCAGTCAATTTCTCTGATAAGATCGCTTACGCTGGATATTTCCGACATCTCCCCCGCGAGTAGTTTTGCCGTTAGTCTTGCTTTGAGAACTTTACAGTTCGCCGTGGAGTGGCCCTTCGTTTCGTGGATATCGCAGAAGGTGCTATCATCGTAAGAAACGTTTCAGGTCCAATTGTTTCATGACGATCTTTCTTATTCTAATAACGGGTTGATGACATAGTTATACCCTCCTTAAATTTTTTCTCCCTCGTGATAGACGTACTTGTCATTGGGATGTCTTTCGCAAATGCCTTTTCCGACTTATGCTTCAGCCATAGAACATTCATCTCCTCTTTGATGGTAATGAAATATGTGTCCTTATGAAAAGCGTCCTCGATTCAATACAGTTTTTGGGCTATCAACTTTCTAAACTTTGATTTTACCATAGAGTTTTTGGAGTGGGTCTACGGCTACCTTATCATTTATCGCAATGACTCTTGATATCACGACCTTGAATTTTTTGATGAAATCTCGGAGAGATTCATCTTCCCTTTGAGCCATGCTCCAAAGGTCAATATACGAAGTTTCCTTGTCCATAAACAAGGAATGTTTTTTGAGGAATTCCGCAGAGAGTTGTCGGGAGTTTCCGATGGAGTTATGTTTTAATCGAGAAAATCATTCAAGGGCCGCTCCCTGGAGGTGTTCAACGAAAAGGAGACAGAAGCCTCCGTCGTTTTCATCATCTTTAAGTTTAGACCTCACCATCGGATCGTTGGTTCCGACATACATAGAGATTTTAATTTTATCAAGGTCGTAGATTTGATCCTTAGTTTTACGTGCTGTAAACGGCAATTTTCTGGGCTTCTTTGAGAATTCGATCGATCTCTAGTGCCGTAGTGGTATCGTGATGAATCTGTGACTTCACCGCCAGACTTTCACATCGGTTTTTGCGATGTAATCGCGGAGATCACCAATTTTGTTGAAGCCATAATGATTGGATTTTTGAACTTGTTGGCGTTTATCACGGATGTTCTGAGCCTACTTCTCTGCCAATTTTTCTTGTTCTACCCGAAGATATTTTCTTCTTTTTCTGTCATGGGTTTGTCGAACTGATGGTTTTTTCGGGCCGAGCGTTTGCTTCTTCTCCTTGGGTGCACATCTACATCCTCATCCGAAGAGTCGGACTGTTTGCTGGATTCCAAGTTAAGTCGCTCGGTGTCGTTCTCTTATGTTTCCCCATGTAGAGGCGAAAGGTTGTTGGTGGTTTTCATTATAGCATCAGGAGTTGTCTCGTCGGAATTTTCCTGACGGTTTCTTTTACATGTTCTGTGATATCACTCAGAATTAATGCATTTTATTGGGCATTTATGCCTGCTAAACTTGTATTATCTGAGCTCTTTCTTTGTAGAATTGGATCTTTCTAAAACTTTCGGGTGTTCGGGTCGATTTGGATTAAAAAGGTGTTGAATTACTGTTAATTGGATGGAATATTACTAAGTGGAGAATTGAAGAACCAATCTGGTTTCGGAATGGCGAATCTGAAGAAGTGAAGTCAAAAAGACTTCAGATCGATCGGNATCGGTCCACCCTTGGACCGATCGGTCTGAATATCCGAGAAAACAGAAGATTTGGACCGATCGGTCTGTAGATGGATCGATCGGTCCACACGAGTCCGGAGAAGACGGACCGATCGGTCTGAGCCTAGACCGATCGGTCCAAAGTCCTGCGAGATTTTTAGAAGATTTCCATATTTTGCAAAAGAGTCCTCAAGCCTATCA
>OVBE01001785.1:0-32153 GCA_900406425.1 Iberis pinnata | reverse complement strand
AAATCAATCAAGTATCAAATCATATCAACCAGCTCTTTAAATTCAATTAAGTTCATATTCATGCGTTCTCACCTATGGTAAATCAATTAATTTACTCAAGTACCTCTTCTATCCAAATGCCCATACCAAACAGACATCAACCGACTTCCGGTCTTGAACCTTTTTCTCCCTTTCTCACTTCTTTTAATTTATTTTTCTAAAGATTCGCACTTTTCTGCGTTTTTCTTTTTTTATTCTTTCCATGTTCGCACTTTTCTGCGTTTTCATGATTCTAACTGTTTGCTTAACAGTCCCGGCAATGATTACGGACTACAAGGTCACGCTTTCAACACTTTTTCTATCGGTTTTTATCATTTTTATGAAGGGAGAGAGAGAAAGGACCCGGACCGTACTTGAAGAACTTGTCGGTTTTACAGAACACTGAAGAGAAAGGTACCTAATTCTCAGAGTATAACAACACCATAAGCAAGAATAATTCAGATTTTAAATTAAGTCCTATCATGGCAGAAACAAATCGATCAGTAATGGAGTTCCAATCCTAATCTCAACAATTAATCGAAGTTATTAATCTAGAGAAAGCAAAAACCATAACCACACTTGGACTAAACTCTAAATAGTGGGTTGCCTGCCACTCAGCGCTTTGTTTAACGTCACTTAGCTTGACGGTACTTACCTCTAAGTGGGAATGGAATCAACATCTAGCGATGTTCCATAACAAGCTCCAAATCCAGAGATCTTCAGTTTCAGAATCTTACCCATCACATCTTTTGCAACATCGATCCCTTTCTCTTTCAATTCCGGGGTGAGTAAAAATCTAAACTTTGAGAAGGGCTTTGAGAACCCCTTGCTTTTCACCTTATACTCAATTGTATCCCCAACTATTTCTTGAGGGATCAAAGCCAGTTGAGACTCCTTCTTTAGCTTCTTTGGTTCCACTTTTACCTTCTCTTTAACATTGTGATTTCCGTTCTTTGTTGAGAGTTGAGGATCTTTGGGTAAGGTTTCAGCAATTACACACTTAGGATCTGGTTCTATGTGAACTCCATGCTTCATCTCTTCCTCTTTCACCACAGTTAGCCTGAGTATCCCTTTTGAAGGAATCGCTGGATAGAAGACCCGTTTCTTGATGTTTTTCAGAGATATACCCCGATTGGGTAGATCGACAACAGCTCCTACGGTTGCAAGAAAGGGTCTCCCGAATCAAAGGTTCATGTGGATGTTCATTTGCCTCCAAGATGTGGAAATCAACAGGGACAAGGAAATTTCCAACTTGTACCAATAGATCCGAGACAAAGCCACTGGAAGAGACTATAGAATCATTAGCAAGCGTGAAAGTCATGTGAGATGGTTTGATACCTGATAGTCCCAATCGTTCTTCCACAATCATTGACATGACGCTCACATTAGCTCCAGTATCACAAAGAGAATATGTGAATTCTATTCCATTGATCGAACAAGGCACTAAGAATTCCCCTGGGTTATGTATCTTATGAAGCTTCCTAAGTTGATTTGGTGGCTTTCCAATCATCTTACCATCTTCAAACTCTGATTTGGGCTTTGTAGATTGTACCAGGTAAAGAACTCTGGGTTTATAAGCATTGGGAATATTTTCCAGCTCCAGGGACGTTTACTCGATCGGGCAGATGATACCTGATCAGTCATATTTCTCGGTTTTCTCTCCGGATCCTGTGATCGATCGGGCAAGTGTTGTGCTCGATCGATCTAAAGTCCCTGGAATTTTTGCACATGTTTGCTCGATCGGGCATGGATCGCCCAATCGATTGTCTCCTTCGAAACTGCTTTGCCCGATCGGGCAATGGGTACTCGATCAGGCAGTTTTCTCTGCATCTTTTTCCAACTTCTTTGTCTTTCCATAAGTTTCTTAAACATCATCTCTAGTAAACTAGTTTGTTGAGGTTGAGCTTGTTGAAATGCAGGCTGAGAGGTTTGTTGAAAACCGCCTGAATTGGAATTTTGCACAAAGGTCTTTTGTTGCGGTGGATAATGTTGATCTTGAGGGTTTTCAACATTAGTATTCTCCAGGATAGATTGGGATGAGTCTTGTTAAATCCTTGATTATACCCTTGATTGTACATCCTTTGTCCTTGACTATTGATGTAACTTACTTCCTTCTCAACTCTCACATGAATTTGCTCTTGAACTGCAAAGCAATCAACTTGTGAATCGTCTACAACACTAATCGGTTTTTGATTTTGACCCTTTAGAATTTGAGTGATTTGTCATTTCATCTTTGAGAATTCTTCTTTTACCTCTGAGAGTTCTTAGTTAGCAGCCAGTACAGGAACCTTTGTTCGGCGATCAAACTCAGGGAAATGATTGCTATTACTGGCTGTTAGGTTCTCTATCAGACGATAAGCATCTAGAACAGGTTTCTGCATAAAGTCTCCATCCCTTGCTGTATCTAAGGATAGCTGGTATTTTTGTTTGATTCCTCTATAGAAAGTATTTAGGAGACTTACATCCGAGAAACCGTGGTGTGGACAATCACGAAGCAGCTCTTTGAATCGCTCCCAAGATTCATAGAATGATTCCATCGAGTTTTGTGCAAAGGAAGAGATCTTATTCCTCAAAGTATTAGTCCTGGTAGTAGTAAAGAACTGATTTATGAACCTGGCTTTGCAATCTTCCCAGGTTACTATGGATCTAGCAGGTAGAGACTTCAACTAGCGAAGTGCTCTTTCGGCTAAATAGTGACGGAACATACTGCAATTACTACATTGAATTTAATAGTGATGCAGATGTCCTCAAAAGTGTCAATGTGATCCATTGGGTGCTCATTTGGTAAACCACTGAATTTGTTGTTAGGATCATTTGAACAAGCTGAATAGGGAATTGGTATTCCCTTCGCTAAGGTTGAGCGGGCTGGATGGGATTCTTGTTAGCATAGTGTGCTTGAGGATTGTTGTATGAACCAAGTAGAGTATGGTTCTGAGCATTAAGCATATGAACTCTCTCCGGATGTCCATACAAGACAAATTTCCTTGCATCTATGTTCTGAGGGTTCAGAGTATTGAGATTTCCCTGTGGAGCTTGGTTGTTATTAGCTCCTTGTTGGCGTGGTGGCACTAGATTTCCGCTACCACCACCTTGCGGTTGGTTGATCAATTGGTTGAGTCCAATAGCTGGTGGATCATTTTCACCTTGTGGTATGACCAGAATGATTGGATCAACGTTGTCAGCCATTGAATTGGATGAGTTTGCATCTTTCTTTGCTTTCCGGTTTGAGCATTCTATCCTAGCAAGTTCCAAGTTACTGAGGCTTAGCAATTCAGAGGATTTGTCAGATCTTCTGATCATACACCTGTAAAACACAAATAGGAAGAAAAGAACGAGATGAGTACTGAAAAAATAAAACTTTAGACTAGATTCTAATAAGAAAATAAAAAGGCAATATTGGTTCCCGGCAACGGCACCAAAATTCTGATAGGTCTAGAATTTAATCCTAAACTATTACTGCAGAGAACAGTTCAATGTAGCAAAGTATAGGGTATCAAATCCACAGAGACCATAAAGTACTCGATTCAGTTTCAATTCAAATCAAGCTAAAGCAAGAATAATAAAGTTAATTGTGATCAACATGGTAAATTAAAAACGGTTAAAAACTATGAAATAACAGCGTCAGGCATCTGGGAAACCACATGTAATCAGGATTAAAAGGCAGTTTATCATTCAAGGATTTTCTTTGAAAATAGTTCTCAACGTGAAAGACAAAGGTGGAATAATCTCTTCTCGGAGTACTAAACCCTATGCTCAAATTATCAGAGACAAACTCTCGCCATCTTTTAAATAATAGATCATGCAATACAGTTCAGATTCAATTGTTCATAAGCAATCAAGTCAATACTCTCGCAAGCAAAATCACTTTTTCATCTAGACTAGGTTAGATCTCTAAACCAAATCACTTTGAGTTTATCAATCTATTATCAATGAACTAGTTAGCTACTCTAATTCATGCATTAATAACAAGTATAGACTAAGAACCTAAAAATTATTATCCCCTTATGAAAAATCTAACAATCAAATCCTGATTTCCCCGGGAAACCCTAAAACCTAACTAGTGAACTACTCAGACATTGACATGCAATCACAAATCAATATCATTATAAAACACATAGTAGAAATAGAATAGATATATAATAAGGGTTCAAAAATCTTATCCAAATACATGTTGAATCTCCTCTCCCTCAATAATTCTCTCAGAAATAAAAATAAAGCTTAGTTATAAAAACCTCAAACATAATGTATTTATAGGCTAAAAAAAGTAAAATAATAAAATATGGAAGTTTGGATAAGCTTGAGGACTTTAGTGTAAATTCTGCAAAATTCTAGTTCTCCTCGGGCCATTTGCTCGATCGATCTCATCTTTGACTGATCGATCTCATCTATGCCCGATCGGGCACGTTGCATTCTTGCTCGATCACTCTTCAATTGCTCGATCGATCCTTTTCTTCGAAAACTTCCAGGAACATCTGCTCGATCGGGCACATATATTGCCCGATCGTGCACTTTGATTCTTCATTTAGATCATATTCTGAAAGTTCTTAAATGCTCTAAAATGTCCTGAAATACTCCTTTGAGCTCAAAAAAAACCCGAACACTTAGAATCTTGAAAACACACCAAATTTGCAAGGAAACCACTCGGAATAAGGCAGAATAGCAGACATAAGTGCCAACTATTATGCATCAAAACTGAGTAATATCATAATACGAAAATTGTGACAAAAACATATGACTTTGACGACGATTCTCCCCCTTCCTATTGAAAACTTTAAAAATCTTTCTTTAAAAAATAAATTTTAAATCTAAAACATCCCTTACAAAGAAACAGAGTGACCGTGTTTTATATTGCATCTCACTTTGAAAACACAAAAACTAGTACTTTTTTTATTCTTCAAAATTCTCTGCACAAATTTCTTTACAATGGCTGGGTCCTCGACAGGGTCTTCTATCCAACCAATTTATACGAACAAAATTAGTCTCAAAGTCTGGTATGAGTATGAATTCGTAATGAGTGTTCATACACGTGGGAAGAAAATAATGGATGAGTATTGTAAATTGATAAATGTTGACCCTGGCACAGTTTGCTTCATGTATGACAACAATCGACTCGGACCTATGGATATTCCTCTTTCGGTTATTTCACTCTCTTTTTATTTCATAATTTGTTTAAGTTCATTATATATGGAACTAATATTGTGATGTTTTAATTTTTGCAGTTAATGATGGAAGATGGTGACGAGATTTCTGTGGTCTTGGAGTAGTTAGATGGTGGTATGTATGTTTGATTGTTCGGTTGTTAACTGAATATTTTATTTTGTTTTTTTTAGCATTAGCTGTTTCTATTTTAATTTCATTATGAATATTTAGAATTCATAATTCTAGTACTTTATGCAACCTATAAAAGTTATAAACATGATTATAACTCAGTCGTACATTAATAATAACTCAGTCGGAAAGTAAAGAACATAACTCAGAAATACACATAGAAAAACACGGCCTTTAGTAAAAGGTAACGTTCGTTTATTACCGTCTGAGAAACTTTTGATAACCCAGCCTAATGATAAATAATAACTCAGCCGTTCTATATATTATCCTTTAAAATACGGCCGAGAACGAAAACATTCATTTAGTGGGCGTGTTACGTTTTTTGTAAAGTAGAGTAGTCTCTCTCTCTCTCTCTTGCTCTATTTATTTTTCTGTTTCTCTCTTACTTTGCTCAAAAATTCACCATCTCTCTCTCTCTCTCTCTTAATTTTTGTTTCTCAATACCGATTTTTCTCACAAACAGTATGCATGCCAGAGATATCTATTACAACAAATTTTCTTTTGGCACGAGACTTATGCTTCCTCCTTCTTATCCTATGCAACCACCAAAGGGGCACCAAATCTTCAACTGTTAAGTGTACTATCATATTCAAGGTCACTCTATATTCTTACTTCGTACAATATTCATGTGATGTACTAATAACCAAGCTCTTTGTTGAAGCAGAACTAGGCCGTAATGAAACTAAACTCAACCATGTATTTTAACCACGAAATAAAATCCGTCATAAAGTTCACATAACTCAGCCTTAATCATAACTTAGTCGTAAACATAACTCACTCGTTTCATATATTAGCCATGTAAACATAATTTAGCCGCATATAATGTGATTTACGAGGCAAGTAATGATCCAGGAATACAAAAAATCATGACTCTTCTATTTATATGAAAAATTATATGACTTTGAAGCGACGATTATCTCTCTATTCATTTCTCTGTTTCTCTCTTTATTTTCTCACAACTTCTCTATCTCTCTCTTAATCATTCTCAGATTTTCCTCTCTTCTCTTCCCATTTTTCTCATCTTAAAATAACGCTTTCGCTATTCCTCACAAACAGTACGCATCCATTTTGGGTACAACAATGAGTTCAAACATATCATCAACAACACTAAAGAGTTGGAGAGAATGTCCTCCTTCTTATTCCATCAAAGTCAGCATCTTCTCTCAACTCCAAAACTCCACTCTTTGCTCTGATGGCTAGTATAAATCTCGTCGTTTCTCCTATGGTGGATACGTATGGTACATATTATTGTATATTCACTTTGTGCCATCTTTGTCTGGTATGTCATCTTATCTTGTGAATCTTTGGTTATGAAAATTATCAGGAGATTGATCATATATCTAAAAAGGAACGAAGAAGACAATGGCACTGGATACATTTCAATGTATCTTGAAATAGATAGCACAAGCTTCTTTGCTACAACACCTAACGAAGTGTATGCTAATATCTGATTTTTCATCTTTAACAAAAAAGAAAAAGTACTTTACTATTCAAGGTATGTACATGTCTAATTTACATATTTATGTTTATTAGTCTTGTGTTAAAAAATGTGTGTGTATATATAGATATTGAATCAAAGCAGTTCCATATATTAAGAAGTATGTGGGGATTAACGAAGGTGCTTTTGATTGATACATTCAACGACCATAAAAATGGATACATCTTTGATGGAGATTATTGTGAGTGTGGTGTTAATGTCATTGGTACTCCACCTCCTACTACATGGGAAACCATCTGTTTTGATGAAGAAGTTTATCATCCCAAGTTTTCTTGGAATGTGGAGAATTTCTCTAAGATATAAGAAAATCCTCTCATATCTAATAGTTTTTCAAGAGGTGGGAATACGCAAAATCATGACTGTTGAATTTTTTATATTTAAAATATTTGACTTTGAAATGACGGTTCTCATTCTCTCTCTCTCTATTTATTTCTCTATTTGCTCTGTTAATTTGTTAACGAATTCACAATCTCTCTTTTTAGATTTTTCTCACAAAAAGGACGCATGCAATCTCTCTCTCTCTCGATTTCGTTATTTCTCATAAATGGTATGCATGCAAACCGATTTCAATACTACTCTCTCGTAGTACAAATATTATAAACACGAAAAAAACTCCGTCATAATGTAAACATAATCCAGTCTTAAACATAACTTACTCGTAAATATAACTCAGTCGTACTGGAAAAATAACTAAGTCCTAAAAGTAGAGACGAAAAAAACCCAGCTTCCTGTAAGCAATAATCAGCTTGATGTAACTTAGCTGCATCATGTAATTTAAATTTTATAACTTAGGCATTTAAAAAAATAACTTAGCCGTATCGTTGATAACTGTGTAAAACAGCAATAAAATATCAGCCGAATGATAAAGAATAATGTAGCCTTTTCATATATTAGCCGTGTAAACATAATGTAGCCATATAAAATCGAGTAATTGTTTCAGTCGAGGCAAATCATGTCTTATTACGCAACTATGATGGGATAATACGTTTCGGAACTCAAACTCTATGCTTATTATGCAGTTATTATATCAGATATTATGTCATAGTATTAGGCAACTATGACGCGGCGATTAAATCAGTCTCTTTCTCCCCCGGATAATGTGATTTTTCGAGGCGTGTAATGATGTGGGAATACAAAAAATAATGACTCTTTTATTTATTATATTAATAATTATGTGTATTTGAAGCGACGATTATCTCTCTATTTATTTCTCTGTTTCCCGATTTATCTACAAAAAACTTCTCAATGTCTCTTAATCTATCTCAGGTTTTTCTCTCTTCTCTTCCCCTTTCTCTTGGACGTTTTTGATATTCCACTCAAATAGTAAGCATGCAATCTATCTCTTACAACTTCAATTTTGCTCACAAACAGTACGCATGCAATTCGATCTCCTCCTGCTTATCCTATGCAACCACTAAGTGGTAATCCATTTCTTTGTTACAAAGATTGGAAGCTGATGAGCTTAATGGTGGCAGTGGGTGAGGAGTTGATGCCACACAGGGAAAACCAATGTTGATTCATCTGCTTGTGACTTTGCATCAAAAAAGTCTCACAAGATTCGTTAAAAAATAAATTATCTTGACATTGGAAGAAAAAATGAACACACTAGAGATGGTGCAACAAATCCGACAAGCAAGCTCAGGCAATTCACTTGTGAAGACGCTTCGTGAATTGCTGATTCTTTTTTTTTTACCCATCCTTTTTGGAGTACATAGCAGTTTGTTTATATAATGTATGGTTCTTGTTTTTTTTTTTTTTTAAATTCAATGGGATAGTGGGAAAACTTTTTATGTTTCTTCTTGAAGATGCATTGGTCTACACCCCACATAAAATTGAGTATGCATGTAATCCACTTCCCTCCTGCTTATTCTATGCAACCATCAAAGGTGCACCAAATCTCCCACTGTTGGTTTTCTCCTATATTACTAACTGTCCGACATTTTTCTTTGGTGTGGATGACTCACCTGCAACATGAAAAAGTCTTCAGTCTTTTTATTGCTGCTTTATATGCATTTCTTGATTGACTATGTTATTTGCATTCATGTAATTCAAAAATTTGAATATAATATTTTTCATTTAAAATTAGTGAATCGGTTGTATAAGTTTATGAGGTTTAGTCTTCAGATTACTCAAATAGTGCTTAATTGAATATGTCAAAGATTGTGAATTCAGACTTAGACCTTCGCACTATCTGGTCCTCGTGGGATTCGACCCTTTACTATACTATAGTGATCTGTTCTCTGCAATGTAGTTTTAGGATCCACTAACCCCGCTAGATCTTTACCAATTCCACAAGCTGAGAAAGTTAATTTAGATGGTCTCAGGAGGGGAGAATTTGTGAAGAAGCTTCACCAAAATGTTAAGGAAAATCTTGAGAAGAAGACTAAAGAATACAAGAAGCGGGCTGATAAAAGACAGAAGGATTTCATATGAGAGCAGAACAATCCCTACAAAAGAGGAGTTCAAAGCTAGCACCTAGAGGAGAAGGTCTATTCAAAATTCTAAAGAAGATCAATGACAATGCATATCAATTGGAACTTCCAAGTGAGTTCAATATCTCACATAGCTTCAATGTTGCTGATCTTTCTCCATATGATACAAATAATCCAGTTTTGAGGTTAAAACCTTCTGAAGAGGGTGGGAATGATGAGGACATCGAACCAAAAAATGAACCAACACTTGTACCACAAGTCAATGAAGCTCTAATGACTCGTTCAGAGGCTAGGAGGTTTAGGGAAGGGTTCAATGACGTGATCCATACTTCAATAAGAACTATGGAGTTTGGAGACTTCACCAAAAACAGTCCAAAAGTTAACTTAAGCTCTGATGGCTTTAATAAAGAGTTGCTAGAGAATTTCGTCCATTTGAGCCTCAAAGAGATCCGACCTCAGTCCAACCAATGTAAGTATATTTTATTGAGAGGAAATGAACCTCAACACATTAAGAATCACTTCAAGACCATTCCTGAGCTGGAAGATACACTCAATACAAGTGAACTGTCCATTAGAGAGCAAACATGGCAAGAAGAGGATTCTGAAGCTAACCACGTGGAAATACTTGAAGATAACTCTCATACAATACTAAAGGGACTAGAAGAAGAAGAAATCATCAAAGGATTCAAGCTGGACGGACCAAAACAAGCAGATTGCATTTCACCTCCTAAACCGCACAAACCGAGCCAAAATCAGGTATTTTCAATTTATTAAATTTATGCAGGTTAAACTGAGTTTATATAAGGCATATAAGGCTTAAAAATTCATCATTTCAAGCCCAAGACGTGATTTAGCACTTTGGTTTATTTTATTTTAAGTTTGCAAATATTTTTGTTTTGTGTGTTTAGACGCTTTGTTATTTTATTTGCAAGTCCTGTTATTTGAGTCTTTCTTTTAATTAGTGTCGAACCAATTAGTCTTAAGCTGAAGAACCACTATATAAGGTTTCCCCTTAGCCTTGTAAACCTCAGAACTTTTTGTTGATTAATAAAGTTGCGTTTTCCTCTTTTTCAAGTGGTACTTATAGAGATTTAAACTTCTGTCCTTTGTGTGTGGATTCACCATTGGAAGAGCTTGCTTGTTGTATCAGAGATCCTTCCATAGGCTATGTGATGTGTTAGATCCATCCTCACTTCCATCTACTAATCCTTCAAGAGAGAGCGTTATAGCCAGCTTGTTTGATCCCATATCGATTCACCTTCTTCACCCACTGAACCAGCACGAGAGAGCGTGAAAGACAGCGTGTTTGTTTCCATCTTCCGCAGCCAAAGATTCTCCCCAGAGTTTTATATAAGTTGTGTCCTGGAAACGTGTGTCCAAGAGTCTAACACTGCTCGGATTTTCCCTCAAGCTTTTCCGGGTTGGTCAATGTTATCTAATTATTAATTTAATATGATGGGTAGAATATGGGTGGTGTGGGATTATTCATTGGTGGTCACCCCCATGTTCAAATCAGCTCATCTTATCACTTGTTCAGTTACTCACACTCATCATCGTATCGATTTTCTGGTTTCTTTTGTTTATGTATCTAATCTCAAAAATGATCGCAATGCTGTTTGAAAAGATCTTTGTGATTACAGCTGCTTACCAATCTTTAGTAATAACCCTTGGCTTATTATTGGAGTTTATAATGAAATTCAGAGTGTTACGGAGAACTCAGGCCACATTGCTGTCACTACGGGTATGCGATCATTCCAAACCACACTTGCTATAAGTGGTTTAACAGACTTGGCTTCTACTGGACCAATCTTTACATGGTCTAACCGGCGGCACCTGGATCCAATCTGTAAAAGGCTTGACAGAGCTTTAATTAATCCCCACTGGTTATCCTCCTTTCCCAATGCAAGGGCATTGTTTGATTCAGGTGGCGTATCAGATAACTTACGGTGTTGTTCATCTCGGTTCCCCACAGCCAAGAAGTAAGCATCCAGTCAAGTTCTTCAACATGCTAGCTTCGCATATTGACTTTCTTCCAACGGTTGCTAGTATATGGTCCTTATCAGCGCCGTTATTCATATTAGGGACTGCCTTTTATCTACATCATAAGTTAAAAAGTCTAAAATTTCGTCTTCGACACTGAAACAGAAAAAAATTTAGAAATATACCAGTAAGGGCAAAAGAAGCAATGGTAAGACTCTCGTAGTGTCACGATGAAGCGCTACACAACCCTGCACTGATACATTCGCATCGGAATCCTTAGCTCAAGAAAGATGGAATAATCTCTCATCCCTTAAACAGCTTTCATTCGTCAAAAAGCTAAGATATACAGAGATAAAAATAACATGTATTTTCATATGCTGACACAAGCTAGAGCATCTCGCAATGAAATTAGAATGCTTCAAGCGCCAACATGTCAGCTCCTTACAACACCTAATGAAATTAAGACATGAAATGAGCAATGGTTCCGCTAGTTCTTGCTGTTCACTCCCCCTTATTTTAATTGATGTGAAGTCTCAAGGCTTCAAGAATTACTTGACTGTCGATGCCTTGTAGAGAAGGGATCCGTGCTGATAAAACCATTACAAGTGATGAAATATTCTCAGCAGTTCGTTCTATGCCAAATAGATGTGGGCATTTAAACTGAACCGAATTTAGTTTGGTTCATTTTATTTGGCATAATTTTTATTTTAGTATGGTTTACGGTTTTGTTCGGTTTGGCGACAATAGTTTTTTCCTCCAAATTTATCGAAACGAACCGTACTTACTAAAATAAACCGAAAAACTGAAAAACCCATAAAAACAAAAAAACCAAAGAAATCAGAAAATTTAACCGAAATTAACATTTTGAACCCAATAAACCAAACTTCAAAAATAAAAACTGAACCGAAAAACCGAATACGAAACCGTATTTTAGTTTGGTTCAATTCGGCCAAAAAAATAAAAAGCAAAAAAGCGAAAACCAAACAAACCGAACCAAATAAACCAAATAAACTGAGTGCCTACCCCTAATGCCAGATGATAAGGCAACGGGTCCTAACGAATTCACAAAAGAATTCTTCATCGCAGCTAGGCCTATACTTGGAAAAGATTTCATCATAGCCTCACTTCATTCTTCCAAAATGGATTTTTACCACATGGTGTCAATTTGACTATCCTGCACTCATTCCAAAGAAAGATGATGTTATGTAAGTTAAATATTACCGACCTATCTCATGTTGTGACTTTGTGTATAAGGTTATCTCAAAATTGCTTGCCAACCGACTTAAGCAGCTTCTTCCCGAGTTCATCTTTCTAAATCAATCAACATTTTTTCCAAGATCGTTGACTCCTGGATAATATTTTGCTAGCAAATGAGTTAGTAAATGGTTATCATAAAGAAAATATCTCACCAAGATGTGCACTGAAAGTTGATCTAGCGAAAGCCTTTGATTCAATTCAATGGGATTTTCTAGCGAATATTTTACGGCTATTGCAATTCCGGAGCTGTTCATAAAATGGTTCATGACTTGTCTCTCAACCGCATGGTTCACAGCACAAGTCAATGGGGAGCTAAAATATTTTTAAAAGTAAGCGAGGGTTGAGACAAGGATGTTCCCTCTCACCGTACTTGTTTGTCGTCGGCATGAATGTGCTCTCTGCTCTCTTAGATACATCAGTCCAACTGGGGCATAGCCAATATCATCCTAAGTATTCGGCAATACAGATAAAACACTTATACTTTGCGAACGATATCCTAGTATTCACAGAAGGCACACTTGAATCCTTAGCTGAAATTTTTCGAGTGTTTGATGAATTTGGGAAAATCTCAGGATTGCAGATTAATCTTAATAAATCAACACTTTTCCTTGCTGGTGTAACTGACACTACTAGACAATTGATAACATCGACATCTCAAGTTGAAATCGGCACTTTGCCTATGAAATATTGACGCTTTCCTCTCACTACAAGATCCATGAGACTCAATGATTAAGCCCCGCTTCTGAATCACATCCGGGCTAACTTTCAGAGCTGGTCGGTTAAATTACTTTATTTTGCAGGGACGATTGGAGTTGCTTACATCTGTAATCCACACCATATCTAATTTTTGGTTAGCAGCATTTATATTACCAAGTGGCTGCATCAAAGAACTTGAAGGGATAATGGCCGCCTTCTTATAGTCCAGTCCATAACTCAATCGATCTAAAGCAAAGCTTGCTTGGTCTGACCTATGTTATCCAAAAAGTGAAGGAGGTCTCAAGTCACAGCAACTCAAGACAGTTAATAGGGTGTTGGGTTTGAGGATAATATGGTGTTTTCTAACATATCAAAGTCTATGTTATAGGTGAAAGTTCATTATGGAACATATCTAATGGCACTGGTTCATGGATTTGTTACAAGATGTTAAATCTCAGGGAAGTCATTTTCCCATATATCAAGGCTATAGTGGGCAGAGGCACGAGCATGATACATGGGCTACAATTGGTCGGCTCTATGATATGGTTGGGTTTCGAGGATTCCGTTCTCTGGGTATACGACCAGAAGCTACGGTCACCGAGGCTGCCCCTCGAGCTGGCTATTCCAATTAAAACGGCGCACTCCTCTTGCCTATTTTGTCAAATTTCTATCATCACTACCACTCCTAGTGGTTACCGATCCCGAAGCTTACTATAAATTGCAGAGGGAAAATGGCACATAATCGAGTGTATGCTCTTCCAAGCAGATTGTAGAGTTGCTACGATCCACAAAACCAGAGTGTGAATGGGCTAAGTTCGTATGGTTCTGTCAAGCCATGCTAAAGCATTCCTTTATTACCTGGTAAGCTTATCCACAATCGTTTAGCGACGGGTGATCGCATAGCAATGTTTAATAGTTTAGCTTCCATCTCATGGTCATTTTGCCCAGTATTAGTATAAATTCACCATCGTCTCTTCTTCCTCTGTCCTTATGCCACAGAGGTTTGGAAGAATTTGGCTTCGTCTTTAATGGGCGCTAGATTCACATCGGACTGGGACCTTATGCACTCTCGGCTTCCACTCATTAATCAACGAGCACACTCTCTCTTGCTGAAGCTTATCTTCCAGAGCTTCATCCACCATCTATGGATTGAAAGAAATCATCGAAGACACGGTAACCGAAATGGTTTCGCCATCGAACCGAGGAGTGCCACCTGGGTTTAGGTTTCATCCAACGGAAAAAGAGTTTCTCCATTACTACCTAGAGAATAAAATCTTTTACCATAAGTGATATTACTCGGTTTTAATGTTTTATAGTGAGTATTTATACTTGCTATTTGGCATTATAACACTCCATGTCGTTTTGACATATTTTCAGGTTTCTAAGTGTTCGGGACGTTCGAGAGAAAAAATGATGAATTTTAGGAGTTTTCAAGAGCAAAAATGGAGAATAAAAGACAAAGGGATCAATCCTGATGAAGTATGATCGACCTAGGTCACCACGAAGAAAGAGGTCGATCAATCCAAAGACTCTGGAAAGTTACGTAATTTCAAATCGATCGATCCCTTGCTAAGATCGATCGATCCATAATAATAAACAGATCGATCGATCCTTGCACACGAAGAGAAATTGAAGATTTGCCAAACTACGGTTATACCCTCAAGAACTATCAAGTTTTCCTTGTTGGTTTTAGTTTATTTTCCTTAGTTTTAGCACTATAAAAGTCTTAGGCTTAGGTTCAATACTGAATACCAGTGGAATTCTCTAACACCTATCGCTTTATTTAATTGAATTACAATCGTTTTAATTAATACTTTAACATACAATCGTTAGAAAACAACCATGCATCTACTAATTATTGTCTTAGCTAAAATCAATGTGTAACTGAGACTCGCACGTTCTTGGTCTCTGTAGATTCGATCCCTTTTATACTATTGGGTTTGCTATTCACTTGCATTAAATATATTTGGGTTAAAAAAGTGTATCAAGTTTTTGGCACCGTTGCGGGGAACTAATTGTGCCTTTTAAGTTTTATCAAGTGTCTAACTAATATATATTTATCTATATATATATATATATATATATATATTATCACTAATCGCGCTTCTTTTTTCTTGAATTCGTTTTTACAAGTGTATGATCCTACGATCTAATAAGTCTATGAAATTGCGCAGCCCCAGTAGAAAAAGAAATTTTGAATCTAGAAAGCTCAAACCGGAAAGCAAAAAGAAACGCAAGCTCTTCCAATACAAAGGGACATAATATCATTCTTAAAAACCCGGTCTTTCCCGAAGATCAAAACGTCCAAAATCCTCTTGGAGGAAACATCGTCCAAAATCCTCAACCTGGATTAAATCAGATACAATAGTTGGTGGTTAACCAACCTGGAGGAAATGAAAATCAAGTGCCACAAGGACAACAAGTACGAAATGGCAATCAAGGAGCTAGAAACGTTAATCAAGGAGCTGGTAATGGTAATCAAAATTCACCAGTTGTGAAAAACCTACATCGTTTTGGGACATCCTCAAGACTTTTTCAACCGACAAAAAAAGAACAGGTTATGGTGGGTGACTTTAACAATCCTTAAGCCTTCTTTGCTAATTGAAACTCTCTTCATCCTTGTCAACCTCAGAGACATGACTATCAGTTCCCCTTCCAACTCGTTCAGGTGCTCAGGAAAAACCAATTCCATAGTTTGCCCACTGAGCACCCGATGGATCATATAGATAGCTTCAGGCATATTTGTAGTACCGTACAACTCAATGGAGTCTCTAACAACTTCACTCACAACATGCTCTTAAATCATTCACTTGTAGACAAGGCTCTAAGGTGGTTAAAATCTCTACCACCTAACTCCATTGAAACTTGGGATGACTGCAAATCCAAGTTCTTGGTTCACAACTACAAGGACCAATAATCCGAGAAGTAAGATTTCTCAGTTTTAGCAAGGTCCTGTAAAGTCCTTCTTTGAAGCATGGGACAAATTCAAAGAATACCTTCGAGATTGTCCTCATCATGGTTTATCTGAGCTGAATATCCTCAACACCTTCTATAGAGGTATCGATCAAAAGTATCAGCTTTCTCTTGATACAACCAACAATGGTGATTTCATGACTAAACCCGTGAATGAAGCGTATAAGCTGATTGACAATCTCGCTGCAAGTAACATCAATCATAGTCCTGATTATGATAGAAGAGGAAGATCATCTGGTTCAGAATATTCTGAACTTGCATAGGTAAAAGGAATTCTTGCTTAGCTTCTCAAGAACCATAAACATAAACATATCAGCTTCGCTGAAAATGTAGAGAAGATTGAAGCGGATTGCTTTGCTTTCCAAGAACCTATGGCTGACTCTGAACGTATGGATGAAGAAGTGAGCTATGTCAATAAACAGAGACACAGAGTGTTCAATCAAGGATATAACTAGGTTTCAACAAGGGTAATTTCTCATGGAGAAGCACTAATGTGGAAAATCCCCAAGACCAAGTGTACCCAACTCAACAAAAGACTTTCGTGCAGAATAATGGGAAACAATTTGGTCAGATTTTAGGTGGAACTGGTTTCCAAGGAGATCAGAATAGAGGTTTTGTGCAGAATTCCAACACATGTGGTTTTCAACAACCATTTGAACTTGCTTTTCAACAAGCTTCTCAACATGCTTTTCAACAAGCCGTTCAACCTGTGTTTCAACAAGTAACTCTACCTGCTGCTTAACAAGAGAACAAAAATGAAATCCATGCTCAAGAAGATCTTGGAAGCTCAGAAACAGTATGAGAGAAACCTTAATGTCAAAATGGACAGTATGTACAAAGATTTGAATCAAAAGTTTGAAGCTTTGTCTACACATCTAAGCATCTAGATACTCAAGTTGCTCAAACCGCTGGAGCTGTCAAAAGACCAACTGGGTTTCTAGATGGGAAATCTAATGCAAATAATAAGAAACGAGAAAATGTGATTGCTATCACATTGCGAAGTGGCAAATTTTTGGTTGAAAATAAGGGAAAAGACCATGTTGAGGAGATTCTGGTCAAAGAATATGATGAATCTGCAGAAAACGCATATCTTAAAATTTCGATAATGATGCAGGTGTAGAGATCGATTTATCCCTTAAGGGATCGATCGATCCACTTTTACGAGACAACACATAATTTTCAGATCGATGGATCCCTCGGTAAAAAACTCAAAAATTAAAGAGATTGATCGATCCAAACAGGGATCGATCGATCCCATCTCCCATAAATATGACCTTCCTAATCGATTTTATAAATTGAAGATCCGATACACAATCTAACCCAAGAAGTCTAGAAAAGATCTAGAGGATACAAAGTGCAAAGAAATGATCAAAGAGCTGACTGTTAGATTACCATTCTCCGATGCTTGCCAAATGATTCCTTCTCTAAAGAAATATGTCAAAAGCATGCTCAAAAGAAAGCTTACTATAGTGGATATTGGAGGCATCACTTTCCCTAGATCTTATGAAGTTTTGTTCGATCCTACAGAATCGTATGCCTAAGAAGCTTGGAGATCCAAGAAGTTTTGTTCTTTTAGTGGATAGTGGAGGCATCACTTTCCCTAGATCTCTCTGTGACTTGGGATCTAGTGTCAATCTCATGTCTCTCTCGGTGGCTAAGAAATTTGGTTTGACATAAATCAAAGGGACGAAGATCTCGTTGGTTCTAGTTGATAGATCCGTGAAGCATCTAGTTGGGGTTATTAAGAACTTACATGTGAAGAGTGGGTCAGCCTTCGTTCCAACTGATTTTGTGGTTTTGGATCTTGGAAAAGAACCGAAAGACCCTCTCATCCTAAGAATGTGAACGATGAATTGATCCTAATTAGAACTGTTACATGTCGCATGATGTGCATATATTATAGGAAATTGAATGTTGCAATTCGCAAAGATCATTTTCTTTTACCATTTATTGACCAAATGCTTGAAAGATTGCCTAATCACCCACATTACTGTTTCTTAGATGGTTACTCATGTTTCTTTCAGATACCCATTCATCCAGACGACCAAGAGAAGACGATATTCACATGTCCATTTGGTATCTACGCTTATCTCAAGATTCATTTTGGAATGTGCAATGCCCCAAATACCTTTTAGCGATGCGTGATGTCTATCTTTACTAATCTAAAATAATACATCATGGAAGTATTCATGGACGATTTATCTGTCTATAGATCATCTTTTGATGTCTGCCTTACTAACTTGTGCAAGGTCCTTCAAAGATGTGAGAAGAAGCATTTGGTGCTAAACTGGGAGAAGTTTCATTTCATGTGACTAATGGGATCATGTTAGGAAACAAAGTTTACGAGAAAGGTATTGAGGTAGATGAGGATAAGATTGAGGTAATGACTAACTTGTAGGCACCAAAATCTGTCAAGGATATTCGCAGCTTCCTCGGTCATGCAGGCTTTTACAGAAGGTTCATTCAGGACTTCTTAAAGATTGCTACACCTCTTACTAAGCTGTTGTGCAAGGATGTCAAGTTTTAATGGGATGATGAATGCCAATCTGCCTTTCTAGCGATCAAAGGAGCCTTGGTAAGTTCTCCAATTGTCCAACCAGCAAATTGGAAGTTGCCATTTGAGGTGATGTGCAATGCAAGTGATTTCGCTGTAGGAGCTGTTCTTGGACAACAAAAGGATAAGAAGCTTCGTCTCATTTACTATGCCTCTAGGATGCTCGATATAGCTCAACGCAATTATGCAACAACTAAGAAGGAGCTCCTAGCAATTGTCTTCGCTTTTAAAAAGTTTGGATCCTATCTAGTAAGATCTAAAGAAGTAGTCCACAACGAACATGCGATATTGAGGTATCTACTTTCTAAAAAGGATGCTAAACCCAGATTACTGGGTTGGATTTTGCTTTTGTAGGAATTCAATTTCAAGATCAAAGAAAAACAAGGCGTAGAGAATGGAGTTGTAGACAACCTGTCTTGACTTACATTAGAGGATGATGTTCCCACTGATGACGGTCTACCTGAGGAAAAAATAATGCTATCAGCACTATAGAGGATGAGAATCCTTCCACCAATATAGTCGATATATTTGATGTGATTCCTCCTTTGTTTCGTGATATTGCTAACTATTTAGCTATTGATATTGAACCACTTGAATTTGTAAGTTACCTAAAGAAGAAGTTCTTAAGGGATGTTAGACAGTATTTTGGCATGTGGCCTTTTATCTACAAACTTTGTAGAGACGGTATGTTTCGAAGATGTCTGCCTGAGGAGGAGATTCAAAATGTCTTGTACCATTGTCATGGTTCAGACTATGTTGGTCACTTCGCCACATTCAAGACTGTTTCTAAGGTACTCCAAGCAGGTTTTTTGGTGGCCCATGATGTTCATAGATGCTCATGACTTCATCTCTCGATGTGATTTATGCCAAAGATAAGGAAACATTTGAAAAAAAGAAGGAGATGCCTCGAAACTTCATTCTTGAAGTTGGGGTTTTTTATGTGTGGGGAATTGACTTCATGGATCCTTTCCCTATGTCTCATAAAAACCTTTATATCCTTGTTGTTTCTAAGTGGGTTGAAGCAATTGCTAGCCCCACTAATGATTCTAAAGTCGTTCTAAAAATGTTCAAATATGTGATTTTCTCTAGGTTTGATATTCCGAGAATAGTTATCAGCGATGGAGGCACTTACTTCATCAATAAAGTCTTTGACGGATTGTTGAAGAAGCATGGAGTTAAACACAAAGTGGCGACACCATATCATCCTCAAACTAGTGGACATGTAGAAGTTTCTAATAGGGAAATCAAATTTATCTTTCAGAAAATGGTAAATGCATCTAGGAAGGATTGGTCCTTGAAATGGTAAATACAGAACTGCATTCAAGACTCCTTTAGGTACTACTACATTCAATCTTGTTTATGGTAAAGATTTTCACTTGCCTGTAGAGTTAGAGCATGATAATAAGCTTTTTCTATGTGTGTGTGTGTGTGTGTCAGTCAATAAATTCCTATCACACTATCATTTCAGTGTAGTATCGATAGGTATCAATCCAAATGGGTGTGTTATTAACCACTCTAGATGCAGATGGATTCTACTAATTCGAGTCAAATAAGAAAAGTGGGTTGTTATCTAACAATCCTAAACAAGAACACACACAAAAAATAAACAAGACATGAAAACTAACATACATAAATAGAAAATAAGGTTAAACAGCAAGTGAAGTAAAAACAGGGAAGAAAATGGGGGTAAAAGCAATCAAGGGGAAAACAGTTCCTAAAGATGGAGGTAATTAACTAGTGTTCCTCCCTGAATTACCTAAGTGTCTAACATACCTCAAACAAGAGATATCCCTAGACGATAGATTCATAGACAACCAAATCCAATTCCTTGACAGTTAATCTCAAGCTAGGTACTATCCAGACCTAACTGCCGTTAACGGAATTCTACCTAGAAGGCACAAATAAATAATCTACATAAGCCAAAAAAACACCTTAAACATCCAATTCCTTGGGCTAGGTATGCAAATCTCTAAAGCCACCATGATCAGGTATTTCATCAAACACTTTTCGGGTGCTGAAATACCTAAGTTCAGATTTCAACTGATCATAAAGAAATAAGCATTATGGACAATGAAACATAAGGGATCAATGTACAATCAAGCTTAGACACCTAGGAGTAACAAGGGTTCTGCACTAATCTACCTCATCCTTAGAAACTTGGGTACTCTCTAACATATGGTGGGTATGAAATCAGGAAAACCAGAAAACATAACTTCAAAACCAAACATCATGATCAAAACTCAAACTATGAAAAACAGTAAGAACAACAAAGTCAGAAAAACCAGAGGATGATGATCAAGATGAAAAATCATAGATTCATGAGATGAAGATGAAGAACAACAAGAACACCAACCCATAAAAACAATGATCCAATGAAAGAGTAACAAAACCCAGAAATGATGATCAAGGCAAAAATGAGATTCGAAGTGAAAAATAGTAGATCAATATGCACCAGATAGTTCACAACCTTAAACAAAACATGACATGAAGAAATCAGAAACTAAACACAAACTTTATAAGAAATTTGGATTTTGATCAACAAGAACATCAAAGGAAAAACAGAGAGAAAAGAAACCTAAGACAAAGATCCAAAATGGCGTAAAATAAAGCTTAGTCTAAAAAGAGGAGTTTTTGGGTTTTATATAGTAGTTCAAGAAAACCCTAAAAACGCTCAAGACATAACGTAATGATTAATATTGATAATTAAATTTGGTTCATTCAGAAACTGGCATTTGGTCGAGTCGTAGCTTGATGTATCATCGAGCCACAAGGCCGAGGCGTAGCTTGATGTATTCTCGAGCTGGTTCGTCGAGGTGGTCGAGGGAGCTTGGCTTGATGTGTTGTCGAGCTGGTTTGTCGAGGTAGGATGCGGGTGGCCGAGGCAAAGTCGAGGCGAGATGCTCGGCTTGGGCTCGATGTGATTTCGAGTTGGGCTCGATGTGATTTTGAGCTGGGCTCGATGTGATGTCGAGCTGGGCTCGATGTGATGTCTAGCTGGGCTACCCAAGTGAACGAGCCGGAATTTGGCCAAGTCGAGGTGATGCGCGACTTGATGAGATTTTGCTTCTTGTCTTGATCAGAAGTTTGGCTTGGTCTTTCCTTCTCCATCTCCAAAATTGTCATATTGCTTCGAAAACTTCCTGAAGTCCTGAAAAATCTCCAAAATGCACAAGTATGCGAATGCTAATGCATAATTCCCTTAAAATGCAAATTTACTAAGAATGTCCTAGGAATGCAACATGTTGACATCGAAGTGACCCTAAAATGAGGGTAAATAACATTTCAAAACCACTAAAATGCAGAGACATCAACTACCCCAAACTAAATTCGTGCTTGCCCTCAAACAAGTACAGAAGCCTGGAAGAGAAGTTTGAAAGTGGGAACTCAAAACCAAAACATGTTGATAAAATAGGGAATATCAATTTCTAGGTTACTAGTTCTAATATGAAAACCAATCTCATCCTACATAAAAACTTTAGCCATAATCATTAAAGTTCATTCCAGATCAGTTCCATCCTCCACAATGCATTCAAATTCATTCACCTCGTTAACATTCATTAAACATAAACCGTGGATCAAATGATGCACATTCATTGAACTCATTTGGACAAGGGACAAGTTAAGGGATAAAAATGACCCCTTTATGCGCTTGCTAATATTTCAGTTTAGGGTTTTCTCAAAAAGGGAATGAACTATAGGAGAATGCTAAAGGTAAAAACACTTAGATGCATACAAGAACAGAATCCCATCTACCCAAAGTTATTGAAACTAAAATGTTCCTGATTCTAAACCCGGTAGGAGACCCTAATTATACCCTTTCAAAACTTAAAGTGATCTTAGTCATTCACATTTCCCCCCTTTTTCATCTTCCCCTTAACATTTCTTAGGAGAGGGTTCTTTCTTATTTGATTTCTAGCGGATTTGGGTTCTTCATAATTTCAGTGCCTATGGTTTTTGAAATTTTTCATTTTTCACTAACTTCTTGGGTTTTTAGCCTTTTCTTTCCTTGTCATTTCTTTTTCTGATTCCGCATTAACCATACTTTACATATCATTTTCTCCCAAACCCTTTAGTAGACATCCCTGTTTTCTTTTCTTTTCCTTTCCTCTCCTAAAGTTCATAACCATACCCTTTCTTTTACCAGCTTCCCACATGTTTTCTCCGTTTTTCAAACCAACCCCAATACCCATAATCAAACCCCATCTAGTCCTATCTAGTCCAAAAAGCATGGACTAGAACTACATGAGATTCCATTCCTATCAGTTCAGACCTAACACTTTCTACCAAGCTCATTCCATAAAAGACATGACACTCAGTAATAAATTCATGTCTTGAAAGAAGGAAAGGTTCAAGGGTGGGGAGTTTATTTGGATTAACAAGAGTAGTGAAATGGTAGAAGATAATCCAAATATGTATATGCTATCCATGAGTTCAAATCCAGCACACAAACATGATAATTAAATGTCTATTTTAGGCTCTAATAAATAGAGGTAAACTTCATATCACAACATGCTTCAGAAAAGAAAGGGTCTTGCAATTTCACCTTCCAAGTATGGTGCAGTCTTACTTCAGACTAAATCAGGATGCATTAGACAACTAATAAACATGGCATTGATACTACCTAAGAAAACAACATACTTACAAGGTTACTATCATCCTAGTTCCATATGCAGATGCTGATGAAAAACTTATAATCCTAACAACCTAAATACTACTACATTAACACTTTGTTTTTGAAAACGATTTTCGAAAAAAAATTTAGATTTATATGGTTTTTTTTCTAGGCTTTAGATGATATGCATGAATGGAGATCAAGAAACAAAAACAGAAATTTCATTAGATAGCTCATAAACCCTCCCCCAAACTCGAATTACATAGTTTCTTGTGTAATCCAAAATTATCCAAAATTTCAGGAGTGTTTAGGATGATGACAAAAAACAACAGCAAAAAATACACATATAAACTAATAAAAACAGAAATCAGAAACAAATGCAACCAATTTATACAATGGTCAGGTGGAGATGGACCTCATTAGGGTATACAGAATTTGGAGGAGACATAGGCATCCAATTTCTCAGCATCGTAAGTAGGGATGGAGCTTGATGCTTCAAGTTGCACCAGTCGATTATCCAGGCCGTTGTCCACTCCAGATGTGTGCCTTGCGGATTGATATCTCTTTCTCCGATAAGTTCTCTTTGGTTCAAAATATGAGTGACGGGGAGGTTGTTCCATGTGTGGATCCTGTCGACCAATAGAGGTGGAGTGGCTTCTTGCAAGGGGAGGTTAAGAAGGTGAACAATGTCGACCAGAAGAACTTCCCTTGTTGACCTCTAAGACAAGGCTCTTAATTTGGGATGTCAAGTCTTAAGGTCTTTTTGATGTACATGTCTTGGAACTTCTGCCACTTCTGAAGCTTCACAAGTTTCTTATGGACTTCAGCCATGGTCTTGTCCTTCCTTGTTTTTGGAGATTCATTAAAGTAATAGCGCTCTGGTTCTTCCTTCTAACCATTGACCGACACATTGGATCTTTCAAGAACAAAATCATCAGCTACATTTGCACCCTCTTCATCCCTTGGAACATAAAACACACCCTCGTCACATTGGAAATTGATGTTTTCCCGCCTCCTGACGGGGTTGACGTCAACGTTGGGGATTAATAGACGAGATTCCCCCAAAAGCGGATGGACGAAGATGTATAGTTTCATGTCCATCGGCCCTTCGAAGAAGTGTGCCTTCTTCAAGTAATTGGGGTCTATTCACCTTGGTGGATGATGATTATACTACAAAGGGACGTTGCATGCTTTAAGTATAGGGGTGATGGGTTATCACCCCTCCAATGGTCAAGTGTCCCTTACTTTTCTTCTTGTATAGGCCTCTTTCCCATTCTTTGCATCTCTTCATCCTCTTAATCATTAAACAAGAGATGCTGGAATTAGCTCTGTCTCCATGCATGATTTTACCATTGCAAGTGCTCCTGAGAAGAGGCTTCAACGCCATGTCAAGAATGCCTAAGTCACTTTTGTTGACACACCCAATGATGTGTCTCCCCAACATAGTGTTTGCGACAGATTTGTGGCAATATCTCACCATAGGGTTTCTAATGCATTCACTTTTAGACTTTCCTGACTCATATCTCCCCACCCCTATTGTCTTCCATAGTGCAAGCAGTTCCTCATTGGAAAAATCTTGTTCCATCTCCTCCCCCCTTGGGAATCCAAATATTTCATCGAGCAGTTTTATCGTGACTTTATAGGTATTATCCCTTATTGAAAACATGATGTATTTGGGGAAGTCGTCATTATCACGATGAATCTGAAGTGTTGCTAAAAATAGAAAGTCTCCTCTTGGTAAGCATCCGAAAGGGTGGCCATGAATGCATCTATTTTTACTAGTTGGAAGAGGTGGATGATATCCTTATCAATCCCCAAGGCGTGCATGGTGTGTTTATGCGGGAACCTCGTTCCCTTGAAACCTCTTGACAACAAGGCATCAAGATACTCTGATGCTGCATCTTTTTGAGGTACACTGTCGGCAACTCTGTTTTTAAATTCAGTATACATATGCTCTGTATACATGCTCTGCATCTGGTGTCCAATCCCCCGGACGTCTTCATCTTCTTCATAGTCGGCGTCTTTGCTGCTCTTATCGTCATTGATTAACATGGTTTTCTTCCCCCTCGAGATGTCCTCCTTTCTTTTTGAAGATTCGTCTTCTTTCTTTTTCATCTCCTGCTTCTCCTTAATGGTGAATTATGCTTTGTTATCACCGACCCCCAATTGATCAAGATGATGCACTTTTTTCTTGCATAAAAAATTTGCAGCTAGTTGACGTGCATCTTGCTGTTGTGGGGTGAATTCTGGTGCATCTTCCTAATTTCAATTTTTTTAGGTTGATATTCTAGTTGAAAATTTAGAGAGGTATATGAGGAGACCTCAACATGATCTTGGAAAACACTATGAGCTGCTCGTCTCCTTCGAAATGTCTCGGCAATGCTTTTAGCTGAATGTCTAAGAATGGTGAATGTTGTTCCTGAAAATGAAAGTGGACAATTTCAGAAAAGTCAATAACTTTTCTGCAAAACGAGCAAATTCAAGAGCAAGGTGACAACCAAATTTTTGTAAGGAAAACAACAAACACTACTATCATTCTCTACATTTGATATTTGCGACAACATTTAAGTTCAACCCTTGGGTATAAAAAGATCCTAGCACAAATTTCAGAGGAAGGAACCCGGATTTTAAAGGGATGACAAACCAAAACTGAAATTCAGAAATTAAGACCTGGATTGAGCACCCTAAATCAAAACCAAATTTCAGTAATTTTAGGAGAACACTCATTTCGAGTTTAAGAAATTTCAGGAAACCATAATTTTAGACAAACCAAAAAGTTTTGTGAATGAAAACCGGATTAAAAATACAGAAAACTTTAGTAGTGAAAGAACTGAAACTGATTTTGATGCGGCTTAATGACTTAGTGAAAATCTGCAGAGTTCCTGAAACTTCGGATATTAGGTGCTTTAATCTTCGGGAAAATGATTTAAAACAAAAGAGTTTGGCAGTATAAGAGTTATGAGAATTATGAGAGTTAGGAGATTGATGAAGTGAAGTAGAGTTAGGAGTACTCCCTTTTATAGAGTGGTGGTCGAATTTTTTTGTGTGGTGGGAGGAGTGGTGTTGTTGTAGCTTGTGGATGGAGGTTAAAGGTGATGTATGTGGAGGAGGTTTAAAAAGGAGACAATGAGGGTGATGGAAGGTGATGGAGGTGTAAGAGATATGTTGGGGAATTTTGGAAAGCATGGAGTGGACACTTCTTGTTTTGGTGTGGGTAGTGGGTGTGTAAGAGGAGTAGTGGGCAAGTGGGATTAAACTTGTGGTAGCTTGGCTCGATCAAGTTTTGGCCATGGCTCGTTGTAAAGCTTTTGATGGCTTGATGAAATGCTTCATGCGGCTTGATGAAAATGTGTTGAGGTTCAATGTTATTCATGTTCGTGGCTCGATATAACTTTTTCACCAGCTCGATGTGGTGATCGAACCGTTTGAGCTGGCTTGATCAAATGTTGGCCATGGTTCGGTCATTATGCATTTGGCTCGATCAAACTGTTGTGCCGACTTAATGTAATTCATGTCCGGATTGGACATTTCTATTCACCAATTTTCCAAGACATGACCCCAAAGCACCTAAAACACCAAAACCAAATAAAAACTTAAATGCAATTAAAAGAAGGACTAAACATAAACTTAAAAATTTATATGTGCAAGGATAAACATGAGACTTCCTCCCAATTGAGCTTATTTATAGTCACTTAGCTTGAATTCCTATTTAAATTCTAATAATCTGAGATAGTTCTCCAAGGAGAACTGAGGTTCCTTCACCAGGCTTTCTCCTGGACTTATCCTACCATCCTTGTTCTTTGACAACCCTAAATGCTTCCTTATGCTCTGAAATCTTATTTGGGTCCTTCATCAAATCATACTCCAATGAGTCACTGCTTGAGTACCCGTCCTCATGATTGTCCTCATACTTCTCCTTGATAGAGAATAACTGACCTTGGATTGTAAGCTTCTTTATCTTGTCTTTGATGTTGAAGATCATATCTGGACCATTCCCCATGTTCAACCTAATATTTCCCTTCTTGACATTGATCACAGCTCCAACCGCAGCTAAGAATGGCCTTCCCTTGATCAGTGGATCTTTTGGTTCCTTGTCCATATCCAACACCACAAAGTCTATGGGTATCTCTACACTCCCAATCTTGATGGGTAAGTTGTCTAGAATTCCATGAGGGTTCCTGATGGATCTGTCAGCCAAAATCAGAGATATATTGGAGGTTATATACTCATTGAACCCCATCTTCTTGGCAACAGAAATAGGCATCATGTTGAAGGAAGCTCCTAAATCACATAAGCATTTGACGAAAGTCAATGGTCCTAGTGAACACGGTAGAGTGAATGAGTCAGGATCTTCTTACTTCTCCGCTATTAAGGCATTGCATTCTTCATTCGGTACCAACACTCCTTGAGCAGTCTCTTCCCTCATTGGTTTCTGAAAGATTTCTGGATATTTCTCCATTATCTCTTTCTTGAAACATGATGGGAATGGTAATCTTGGAATATAAGGTGGTGGAACAAAAGGTGTTTCATTCTCCTTTGAAACAGATAGCTTATCACCAAGAACAGACTTGACTCTGGCAGCTGACCCTGGTTTTGTCTATATCAAAGAATCAGTCTTTCCAAAATCTGCAGTTTCAGCTCCATTTAAACTCGAATCCCCTCAAACATGAACAACATTATCCTTAGTGATGTGAGTAGGACATGTGGTAGAGGAAAGGGCATGGGTATTCCCCAAGAAGTTGGAATTGACATGTGCATACTCCTTTGGGTTCTGAACTGATTTTCTTGGAAGTTGACCATTTTTAGTTGGGACGGAAACAGAAGTAGAAGCAGACTTGCTTTCTAGGGTAGTAACCCTGAATTGATCAGGTTAAATCTAGTGTTAAGAACATCTACTTCATGAGGAATCAAGGATTATAAGACCTAAACATCTAATTTCACCATCTATTCACCCTAATCTACTCACTACTCATGAGGAAAACAAAAATTCCAATATTAGAACTATGTTTTCCCATGAAAGAAATCGAACAAACAAAGAATTAAGAATAAGAATTGGAAAAACTCAATCAAATTAAACTGCAAAATAGAACAAAGGTTTTACAGAGATTTTTTGAATAAAAGATGGAATGCTCCAAAACTAGGTTTTTCAAGTCTTTTAAAACAAAAGTAATTTTCCCTTTTTTTGTCGATATCGGCCATGTCAACCGATAAGCATGGCCGGTACAAGTTGCTTGTAAACGGTATCAGGTGTGTGAAGTCGGTACACACTGGCCAATACACCAGTATCGGGCCAGGTGTACCGGTTGGTGATGCCCGGTACAACTTCTTTGGTGTCAGTATCGGTTGGCTTCAACAGATACACCCCAACCGATATGGGTGTATCGGCTGAAGCATATCGGTTAGGCTCCTTGAGGGTCATATCGGCCAAGTCCCACCAGTACGGGTGGCCGATACAAGTGTCTGGTTTCTCTCCTTAAGCTCCTTTTGACTTCTTTCTTCTTGGTTTTGCTCCGGTTCAACTCCATCCTTTTTAGGCACCTGAAACATGCAATAAAATGCAAAATGCAACCTAAACTATTCTAATGAAAGTGAACCTAGCTAAAATGAGAACTAAATCGAAGCCTAAAGTTGTTAAAAACGCAATACATAAATTGGCGCTGTTGCCATTTCTGGATTTCGATTGATAATTAGTTCTTTGAATTTGTTTGGCACTAAGCCCAATTTTCACTACTTTACTAATTTCTCTACTTCTCTTGTTTATGCATTTTCAGGTGTATGCACCTGAGAAGTAGAGGCAACACATATCTCATTTCGATAATCGAGGATATTAGCACTCTTGAACGTTGGAACGCACACGAACTTCGTAACCAAGAACGTCCCCCTCACGTTAGACGTTTGGATTTAGAGATGGATAACCAGAACAAGAACGCTGGTGGACGAACCATAGGTGAGAATGATGCCCCTAACGCTCATACTCAGCGTACTGGGATCAAACCACCAACCATTGCTAAAAAAATTTCAAAATCAAGTCCAGTCTAATCACAATGGAGTGACAGAGGATGCTTTCATGATGAGATTGTTTCCTTTCTCGTTGGGAGACAAAGCACATTCATGGCAAAAGAATGTCTCAACTGCTTCCATGGAAACTTGGCACGCTTGTAAAAAGGCGTTTCTAACCAAGTTCTTTTCCACATCACGCACCGCACGAATCCGTAATAAGATATCTGGGTTTGTACAAAGAGGAACTGAGTCCTTTGGGGAAGCGTGGGAACGTATTAAGGGATACACACTCTAGTGCCCACACCATGGTTTCTCTGGTGAGAGTCTACTTAGCACTCTCTACCGCGGTCTAGCTTCGAAATACCGCATGATGCTTGAGACTGCAAGTCAAGGCAATTCTTTCAGTCAAACTGAAGAAGATGGACTGAAACTTGTGGAGAACCTTGCTCAGAGTAATAGCAATTACGGTGATGATTATGAGCGGTCTGTAAGAGATGGTAGTGGCAACAATAGCTTTAATAAAGACTTGAATTCGCTCGAAGACAAGTTAGACAAGTTCATACTCTCTCAGCAAGGAACGGTCAACTTTGGTCGGAGACACTCAAGAGGACTACCAACCTCAACAAGAGGTAACTCAAGAGGAGTTGGCTTATGTTGGTAACCAAGGTTACAACCAAGGTTACAATAACTACCAAAAACACCCAAGTCTCTCTTACCGCAACACCAATGTGGCTAACCCACAAGACCAGGTGTACCCACCGAAGCAACATCATCAAGGAGGTTTTCAACCTAAGCCTAATTACAACAACCAAGGTGGTTTCCAACAAAATCAACAATTCTTCACTAAACCACCGGGTTTCTCTAACCCACAAGCTCCTCAATAACAACCTCAAGGAAGCTCTTCTTATTCCAATGCTCAAGATCAAACGAACCAATTGTTGAGACAACTTCTCGAGAGTTAAGGGAAGAATTGTACAGAGTTTGGGGTATTCAAGAAGGACATTAATGCCAAGACCAATGATACACATGCTAAGATCGAAAGTATGGCCTTGCACTTAAAGGCTTTGGACAACCAAGTTGCAAAAATCACCTCTACATCAAAGCGACCAATGGGTCAACTTCCAAGTAAAACAGACACAAACCCCAAAGAGTACATCAATGTTATCACACTAAGGAGCGGTAAGGAGATACCTCCAACGGTTCTCATTGGGGACAATAAGAAGCAAGGTGGGGGAGAATCACTTCCATGGATGATGAAGAAGTGATGGATGAGGAAATTTTGGTTGAAAAACCAACTCATGATAAGGTGGTTGATCCAAAAGGGAAGGAAACTAGTGAGGATTCTACGCCAAAAGCGCCGTTTTTCGAACCACCACCTTACGAACCGAAGCTCCCTTTCCTGGGATGATTTAAGAAGTAGTTGATGGAGAAATATAGAGCTCAGTTTGAGGAATAAATGAAGGAGGTGCAAATCGCTATGCCTCTTATAGACGCCTTCATGCTAGTTCCTCATTACAGCAAGTTCTTAAAGGATGCAATTAAGAGAAAGTTGAAGACTTTAGAAGGAATTGTTATACTCTCACAAGAGTGCAGTGCCATCATCCAAAAGAACAATTCTCCAAAGAAACTTGAAGATTCGGGGAGTTTTACTCTCCCTTGTGCTTTAGGACCATTTACTTTTGATAGATGCTTGTGTGATCTAGGTGCTAGTGTAAGCTTAATGCCATATTCCACTGCTAAAAAGCTTGGTTTCTTCTCTTTTAAACCTTGCAGGATCTCTCTGGTGCTGGCCGATCGATCTGTAAGACTGCCATTAGGAATGCTAGAGGATCTACCAGTGAGATTAGGGAATACTGAGGTTCATACGGATTTTGTCGTTCTAGAAATGGAAGAAGAGCCTAAAGACCCGCTCATATTTGGGAGACCATTCCTAGCCATTGCATGAGCCATTATCGATGTGAAGAAGGGAAAGATCGACCTGCACTTAGGAAAAGATCACATTCAACAGTATGACATCAAGAAGATTATGAAGAAACCAACGATCGATGGTCAAGTCTTTTACGTGGAGACTATGAGCTTGCTGATGAATACCTGGAAGAGTTAGCTGAAGAAGACTCTTTGTAACTGGCTCTCACAGTTCAACCTGGTGAACTAAGGGTGATGAGAGCTGAGGTGGAAAAGATCAGAGAGAGGCTCGATTCCCATGAATCTATTGAAGGCGGAGTTTTATTCGAAGATATATCTCAAAGGACGCAGTTTGGGTTGATTCTCTCAAGTCTGAAGAAGAAGCTAGCAATGGTAAGTCTAGTGTTGATGAGGAGTGGAGCGAGCTCAAAGCACCTAAGGTAGAACTAAAACCTTTGCCCAAAGGTCTTCGGTATGTATTTATTGGCTCAAACTCCACCTATTTGGTTATAGTGAATGATGTGTTGAGTGTTGATGAGGTTGATGCATTGGTTTGTGAATTAAGGAAGTTTAGAAAGGCGATAGGATATTCTCTAGATGATATTAAAGGGATTCCNTTCCCCAAATTTGTGCATGCATAGAATTCATTTAGAGAACGAATCCATGTCATCCATAGAACACCAACGTAGGCTAAACCCGAATTTAAAAGAAGTTGTTAAAAAAGAGATTCTAAAACTCTTAGATGTGGGTATAATATACCCAATTTCGGACAGCAATTGGATCTCACCGTTCCATGTAGTCCCAAAAAAGGGTAGTATTACCGTTGTTAAAAATGAAAAAATAAACTAATCCCAACCAGAACTATTACCGGGCACAAAATGTGTATTGACTACCGAAAAC
>OVBE01001784.1:0-34320 GCA_900406425.1 Iberis pinnata | reverse complement strand
CGATACCCTATATTGTGCTACATTGATCTGTTCTCTGCAGTATTAGTTTATGATTAACTTCTAAGCCTATCAGTTATGCAGAACCATATTCAGAACATAAACAAGACAACGATGATCAAACAAGATTCAAGAGAATTCTTTAGGGTTCTTAGAAAGGTATTTGATGATTTCTATTGATAATTTCGTCAAAACATATAGAGAAGAAGGTTGTACATGCATAACTTCTTGGTAATACATAAAATAATTAATACTAAGGCTCCCTTGAAAGTGTAAAGTAGGACTAGAGTTTAAAAACGAAAATAGGATAAAAATAGATTTGAAATGGGCTTAAACTTTACCAAGAGGGTCTTGTATAAGTGTTGTGAACAAGCTTCATTAAAAACCTTGTTTGGAAAACCCAAATGGACAAAACCAAACTTAGGAAAAGAGTGCAAGCCACAACACCTCTCTTGATGAATGTCTAGGCAGCTTGTATCACAACCAATGTGGTTGGATTAACACACACTAGATTGTTCTGGATAGTGTAGAGGAGTTGTTGAAGAGCTTGTTAAAATTTGGATTCTCTTGATTTAGTCAATTGATCGATTGAAACACTTAAATCTTTATTCCTTTTTTCCTCAAGTTCAAGCTGTTCCATTGTTCTTTCTTCCTCTTCATTTATCTCAGGTTCAAACTGCTCTATCTCTTTAGTTCCATTGCCACCAAGATCATATAATACTTCTTTTATGGAAAAAGATTTGTCCACAAATATGTTTTTCCTGCAAAAAAAACACAAAACTATTATAAGTGATCCTAAAGCTTTGTTTATTCTTACCTCGAAGTCCAAATCGATAGGAAATATCTTTGATGATCCTTGTTCTCTTAATTTATCCAATGAGTACCTTCGAATTGTCTAATAATGCAATACCTTCTTTTCCCTTCTGAATCAGTATCATATCCAATGGATAATTGAAGCTCATGTCTAAAGTCTTCAAGTTTCTCTCCGTAAGTTTTTTTCTAAAGCTTCTAGACTTATTTCCTTTCAAGATTCACAAACAAATATCAAGCAATCACTCTTCTTTTAAATCAGACATAAAATCAGAAAAGTGCATAAACTTAGAGGTATCTATTTGTCACTCAAACATTCAACAAATTGAATAGATAACCAGCAAGTTTCTCTTCAATAAATCACATAAAATAAACAAGCTCCCACGGAAGATGATTGGTCATATCTATGGCATGAAAAACGTGGGTACACTTCAAAAAACAGATTCAAAATTCATATTAAGTTTCATACTTAATCAGAACAATTTTCCAAGGATTTAAAGCCTAATCATGCCTTTAACACTTAAACAAACCAGCTTAAGCACGGATTCAAGCAAAACTTGTAGGTAAACTAGGTGTTGGAGAATCAAAAACGAATTTTGAAGGATTAAGGTTAGAATCTCTCTGGTGTGGTTGATGAATGTCTCAACGTGCCTTCTTGAAATTCAGTAATTTTCTTAAATTTTTCAAAGATGTCTCCTAGTTTCCAAATAAAGTTCTGAAGTAGAAAACACACATCCAGGTTAATGATAAAGAGTAATAGCATAAATAAGCTCAAAATGACTAAGTTTAAGGAAAGAAATGTGTCATTTGTTTGGGTGAGGATTTGGGTTAGTCTTTATGCAATGTAACACCACAAGAATATTAGCTTGATGATCCAAGGGGGTGTTTGGGTTGGTCTTTCCAGTTTGGACAGATTACTAGTTGGCCAAGTTGTTGGTGTTGTCTTATCTTCAAGTATAGGTTGTCCAAACCTTCGTTAAATCTAATATTATCCAAAGGGTAATTTTCTTGAGAAATCTCTTCAAAAGTATCCTATAATGGTCTTAGAAAGTCTCATGGTCGCCAAATAAATGTTTGGAGTTGTCTAAGTATGGAAAAATCCATACAAGACAAGTTCATTGCAACTTTAGTTTGAGTTGTTGTCCCGGTTAGCACTGAACTGATCTTGCGTTGAAACATGACTTGAAGCACTCCATGTTGAGTTGAGAACGTGTTCCAAGTCTGGTTTGAAGCTTTAAAATTCAGCTTACTCCTTAGTTTTTCATTAGCTATCTGATTAACTTTAGGGTATTGTGATATAGCCATGACTCTCATGACTTTTTCATTACATCCTCCATGTTGTAGTTATGTCTCAAAGTTATGTAACCTGCACCAAGAGAAAGAAAGTTAGTCTTAAGTCTCCTTTGAAGGATTATGAGCTTATCTCGGTGAGGTGGAGGTTTGATAAAGCATAATGCATATGATGGATAATATTTTGTTAGCAAAGATGCAATTAATCCTTTCCATGGTTGCTGATTTGTAACTCCCATCCATAGCTGCAACCTATTACTCCTGAAAAACAGAAAATCACTAATAATAAATGGTTCTTTATGGTCAAAAATCAGGTTGTTGTTGTAGTCTTGTTCTGCAACATCGTGATGCTTGTCTTCTTGAATTGGTTGGTGAACATTAACATTTCTTCTTGGACGTGAATTCAAAACCTCAAGTAACCATGACTTATTATTGTTCTTAGATCTCCATGGTGTTAAATCTCCAAAAATGAAGTCCACATATTATATCCTTCTTTGATTGGTTTTGTCTACTTGGACATAAGGTATTGAGTAAAATTCGGATATCCCTAGGCTAGCTTATGCTTCCTCTACCATGTTTATTACTTGAGCAGCAGATACCAAGACATGTTCATCATCAAATTCTGATTTTCTTGAGTTGTCTTCAAATTCTTCATGTGTTCTAACCATTTTAGCAACATGTTCCAAGACAAGTTCTTCTTTCTCATGATCTGAAATTTGTTTGATGGTATTGGCAAGAGACAGGTTATTCACAAGTATTAGCTCCATCATGAGTAGAGAGGGTAGCGGAAGAGATAACCAGATTTTTAGTTTGGATTAGTGCAAGGCTTGTTGGTTGTTTCTTCAAATAGACTTGGTCCTTTGTCTTTTCTTCTTGATATTCTCCTTTAACCACATGGTTATGAGAGTTCAGCCATTGAGAAATAATGTCAATTGACCTTTGTTGCTTCTCAAACCGTCGATTGCTACTCTTTGAAGGTGTTTCTATAAGTTCACAACTGCTCACTCCCCTTGGTTTATTTTTAAGCTTTGATCTTTGATAGAGTTTATGTTTAAATTCATCTAGTTTTGTGTCAAACATATGCTCCATTCTTGCTGTGAAATCTTCAACAAACTTCTGCTTAATGGGACTAAGCATGCTCATTATCCCTTCAAAAGTTTCCATTGTTCCTTGAAAAATAACACAAACTAATCACTAGCACTTGACTCTAAGGACATATTCAAAAATCATAACATATGTAAACACATATTCATGCAAAGTTTCAGAACATGAAGCAGATTGTGTCCTTCCAAAGAAAACGAATTAGTCCAAGTTCTATATGCAAATTAGGTGCTTATGATTCCATATAACACACACTTAAATTTCGAATCAATATAGAACAATCCAACTTTAAACAGAATATGATTGGTCTCCTTTGCAAAACAAAACTGATAAACTTTCAACAACCTAGTTTGTGTTCTTAATCAAAATCAGGACGTTTCTACATCAAATCCACTTAACTCTATTAATAAAAAAATTCTTATCATGCTTCTAATCATTCAAAAAATCAGTACAACAATGATCTAAACACAAACATATTCAATAGAAGATGAATAGTCAAAACAGAGTGCTAATGAACATATTCATTTTTTCTCAACAACAAATCAAAACCTATTGAATAATGGCACGAAATCTTCTTTTATTTCTCTTAATCAAAGCCTTAAGCATCATATAGTTCAAAATTTGTGATGATCTAAGCACATAGAATTTCAAGAGACAAATCAGAATATGATTAGTCAAAGCTGCATAATCATAAAAGCACAACATGTGGATGAAGATTAGCTTTGATACCACTTGATGTGATCCTAGATGTGAGGATCAAGTCCATGAATACTTCCCGGTTTTTGTATGTTGGTAAAACGAAATATAGTGAATGATACTTGTAAGAGCTGCAAAATGACTCTTAGACTACCAGAATGTTGCTTGTTATGCAGAATTAGATTCGGAACATAAACAAGACAACAATGATCAAAAAAGATTCAAGAAAATTCTTTAGGGTTTTTAGAAAGGTGTTTGATGAATTCTACTGATAACTTCGTCCATACATATAGAGAAAGAGGATGTATATGCACATATTCTTGGAAATACACAAAACAATTAATACTAAGGCTCCCTTGAAAGTTCAAAGACGAAAATATGATAGAAATAAATTAGAAACAAGTTTAAACTTCACCAAGAGGCTCTTATATAAGTATTGTGAACAAGCCTCATTAATAACCTTGTTTGGAAAACCCAATGGGACATTCACAAAACCAAACCAAGGAAAAGAGTGCAAGCCACAAGACCCTTCTTGATAAATGCCTAGGCAGCTTGTATCACAACCAATGTGGTTAGATTAGCACACACTAGACTATCATGGATAGTGTCGAGGAGTTGTTGAAGAGCTTTCTAAAATTTAGATTGTCTTGATCTAGTCATTGGACCGATTGGAACACTTAAATCCTTGCTCTCTGTTTTCTCAGGTTCAAGCTGCTCCATTGTTCTTTCTTCCTATTCATGTAACTCAGGCTCAAGTTGCTCCATCTCTTTAGTTCCATTGCCGCCAAGATCATATCATCCACATAGTTGAAGAACAATTTTGGTCATAGGTATTCAAGGAACTGAAGTAATTCTGCAAATCAAGATCATCAGTAGAATTGCTGCAAGTTCGTCCTATGTATGAATTGCATAACTGGAAGGTCTCGTTGGTGTTAACTGGAGTCTCTAAGGATAGACAAAAAAACTCATCAAAACGAAATGAGAAAAACATAACACATTAGTTAAAAGTGATGGATTACTTGAATCAAAATAGAGAGGATGAGAAGTAGTTGCATAGAGTAGAAGCGAAAGAAGGAAACAGAGATAGAGGAATAAATTATAAAAATAAATTATCCAATTTTCTTGATAAATATTAAATTATAAAACTATTAAAACATTCAATAGTGTTCAGGGTCTAGAATTAGTATCAAATTTAAGATTTATGGTCTATTTGCTCAAAAAAATGAAAAATTTAATTTTGTTTACATTATTGAATCTCTTATGTTTCCTACATACAAAAACATAACCAGAATTATATATCAAAATTAAGATTAATCAAACTCATAAATAAACAGTTCACAATTCATGCTACTAAACTGACATGTGCTTTTCTCTCAGAAATCTTAAAATAAATAGAGAACAAACAACACGTTACCCAAAACCACAATTTACAAAAGACTAAAAAATAATCAAAAAGAAGTCGCATCACATTGTTGAGCCTAACCTTCTTGTATGGAATTTGTGAGCTTTCTCTCTCGGTCTAAACACATTGTAAGGATTGATATCATTAACATATCAATATAAAACAAATATGTTAGAATCACAAATGAGGAAAACAACATTAAAGAAATTGGTATCTATCTTCATGAGACTTAGTTGCTGCTTCTTATTCTTTTAGTGCATTTTGTTCAGCTTCTTCTAATGCCTTTTTTCTTCTTCTTTTCTTTTGTTTTCTTTAAGTTCCTAAGAATAAGTCATGACAACAAATAAGCAGAGCATTGTCCACAATGAACATGATGTAATAACATTAAAGACATGACTTAAATCACTTCTGAAACTCATACGAAATAGAAGAACAACTCAATGCGTCCATGATCTTCATTTTCTAGTGAGCATATTGAAAAACTAGATACACAACTATTACAAGAAACAATAGTCAATTCAAACAAGTAACATTGAGGTCTTTGACAAAAACATTGCTCAAAACATTTGAGAGAGTTAGAGATTTGAAATGAGTAAAGAGAAGTACCTACAGATGGTAAGCAAACAATGATGAATTGTACCACATGCCAATCAAATCTAACACAAAGAAAATTCCATATGAATACAAACAAGCACAAGAACACAACTACGTAAGATCAGATAACAACAACAACAACTAAAGAATATTGTTCAATAATATTTTACTTTTTTCAACCTAACTAAGTTAACATTCTGCAGTTCATTTCAATAGTTTAGAGTTTCTTGAAGTATAAATCAAAGCTAGATGTAAAAAAAACAAATAATAATTGTATAAGGATATGATTGAAGACATAGTCAGCTATGGAAGTGTATAGAAACTATAAAACCCATCAATAAAAACCAAAACTTTCAGCATAAATTACCCAAACTTATTCTTTTTTGGTGGTTTAGTGAAAAAGATTTTAGCAGCTACAACGAAATTGAGCTTCTCGATTTTCTTGTATGTTTCATCGTAACGAGAAATACTAGATTAGTCTCGTTGTAAACAAGATATTGCACCTCACCATATCTATAAAAAATTGTCTCATAAATTCGATTCACTAGAGATCTGGTTCGAAAAGCACAATAAGGTTTAGATTCAATTGATAAAGAAAACAAAAGAATCAGATTAAATTCTGGTAAAAAGAAGACCCTTTCGAGCTTTTGATGAAGCTTTAGTGTTATAATGATGAGAAGAAAAAAAGATATTAGATTCAACTAATTATTTTTGATTGGCAGAAGAAAAAACAAAAGAAAAATGACTTCAACATTATATAAGCCTCATTACTTGTCTAAACAGAGGAATTAACTTTCCATGGACTACAAAAAATGTCATCCTTCTAACTACCTTCAAATAGCTAATTTCAAGATAATAAAAGTAAACATTTTATGATAAATATTTCAATTCATTCCAATAACATTAGTATAGAAGAGAAAACTTAAAACATTTCTACTAGTCATCTAAAGTATCTTCTCCCTCTTCTTTTTTACCATGACATTCTTTGTTTTCAACTTCATTCTTCATTTCTAGATTGTTTCTCTTCAACATCATCATATTACTTCTCCTTATCATCTTCCTAAATAAGACATAAAATCATCTTAACACACAAGATTACATATCATAAGAATTTAAAAGCATATTATTAATAATAATGAAGAACATACTTCCTCATCAACAACATTGCTCTCTAGTGATTTGTTATTTTGCTTTTAACTCGTAAACTTTATCCAAATAAACCTCCTTCTCCTAAATTATCAAAAAAAACACAATAAAAAGAGTAAGAAAAAAGTAAACAACGAAAACAAAGATGGATCATTCCTATAAGAGATTTCACTTACATATGTACAATTTTCATATGAGCATAAGAGAAAAATGTGAGTATATACATAGAAGCATGTCACTGGCTGTAATCAAATTACAATATGAAATCGAGATAGGAAATTCATCTTCCCCATGTATCTGTCAAAATATAAAACATACAAAATTAGAATGTGAATTACTCATGCTTNACATATAAGGGATTGTCTAGTTCGCAAGTTATATATATATATATATATATATATATATATATAAGTAACATTTATTATACTGTATATTTATTACCTTTTTGTATAACTATTATATATATATATATATATACATGATTTTAGTCTAGTGTATATTTGAATCTTCCTTATATATGTTGTGTTGTTTTTCTTCCATTTTAAGTTTTTTTGTCACGTTTTCTTTATAAGTTTTAGTATGAATTAATGTTCTTCTTAATGGAACTATAATATATGTAAATAAGTAAATTATATCATTAAGTTTTATGATTTAATAATATATATAATAGGATAGTTTTTGCTCTCCTCCCAGAGAGCCACGTCATCAGTGTTAATGGGCCTACTAAATTATTTTAAAAAACGTTACAAACCAAAAAATATTAGATGAAAGAAACAATTAAGAAGAAAAATAAACGATGCTCTTCTCGAAGAGACGAGAAACAAAAGACGGCTTCTCACCATATTCACTCACCATGTACAATTTCTCAGCTGCAATCGCCATGTTCATTTTCCTTATAAGATCATCTTAACCATTTATGTGGTTTCGGTTACGTCAAAGTCAAATACTCCTATAAGGATTTCAAAGATGGCCTTCTGATATGAACGACCAAATCGTTAGATAATCCATGTTAGTCTAACTTACCATGAGCTTTTGCTTTTAGGGCTTCAAAAAATTTTACATGAATTGATAATTTTTCCTGAGTATCCATCCTTCTATAACCGGAACAAAGTCGAATTGTGTTTCTGGGATGGTGGGGATGAATTAATTACCTCCATGAGTGTAAACTAGATACGATGGTTCATTGCGATCAAAAGCCAAAGTAAGATAATTAACAAATGTTTGATTAGATATGTTAAAAACATTTGGTTTATACTCATTGAGATGTATTTGGTTGTTTAATATTTTGAAATTTTACATACGGTGCCAGAAATATTTTGAAGATATTGATTGAAGAGTGTTGTATCCGTTTAAGGCAATCCTCAACTGGTTCAATGCATCAAACATTGATCTGATAGTTCATGCACCAGTCATCTCTTGATCCTCATAATTTAATAAATTGTATTAGAGCTGGTAGGTTTGGAACGAAGGGTCTTGCAATCACATTTATGACTTCGGCCTCAGATTCTGATGTTCTTAATCAGCTTTGTACTTTGATTTTCTTTCATAAGTCCAACAATTCTCCACTTGATAATTAAATTGGGTTATATATTAAAGTGTCAATTTTGGATTGTGGGCATGTAAAAAAGAGATTTGAAGTTGACATAAAAGAATCTCATGAGAAAATTGACACATCGACATACAGTAAGTCTAAATATGTTTTACAAATTGTGCAAGTTTATTTGGCTATCTTACTAACACTAACATTTCTTCTTCCTTGCCCCTTGCCATCTTGAAGGAGCTTTGTGTCTCAGGGAGAAACCTTCAAAACTTCAATCTCTTAGATGTTCGAAGGGCTCATGGTCTTATGTTTGCAACTATCATCACTTTTTATTTGAGGACAAGGTTACTCTTATGTTTAGACCGTTTATTACCTCCTTTTATGTGAAAGAGCTTGAATTTGTGAAGATCTCAGGATTTAGCATGTCAAAGATGTGCATGTAGCTTTTCTACTATGTTTAGTTAATTAATATATTTTCTACAAATAAAATATCATCAAGTTTCCAAGAGTGCATCAAACATTTTGATATTTGGTAGGGAAGAAATTGGTCACATGTAAGGTTATTAGATATATATATATATATATATATATATTCAATACATTCTTTGCATTTAGTTTTTATAAGTTTCTTTATTGCTTCAATTTTGGTACTTTGACACTATAAATATAGTTCACAACTGAAATTTGAATATATTTCGGAAACACCAAATTTAAGCAGTCAAGAATCCAAGATAATTGTAAACAAAACATAAGTGGGAGCAATAAATACTTGATCAAAATATATAAAAAAATAAAAGGATTAACAAAAATATGAGATAAGAATGTGTCAACAAATAATTAAAAGAAAACAATAAATAAAAAGTAGAACTAATACATAACATAACATGGAAAAGAAAAAAATGATTAACAAACCATATATATATATATATATATATATAATAAAAATAAAGATAAATCATATATAAAATGACATTAACATAGCTCATTCCGAAAAAATAACATTTTCTCTTTCCAAAACTCTTAAGTTCGCTATTCAAAATAATTAAAAGATGTAAATTTCTAACATAAAATTTTTAATATTATTACACAAGATAACATTAATAAAAACACACATAAATTCGGACAAAAAGAGACATATTTTAACATATACATAAAAAACTAAATATGATACAAAATTATTAGTGTTAAATGATGTATATTGTTAAATTTGGTTGTTACGATGTTTACATCTTCAAATGAGAGAAACCTATCTTATTATATATATGAATTCAAAGCGTAATTTTTGATCTTATAAAAAATAATATAATTTAATATTTATAGATTTTATATATAAATTAAAAGGTATTATTGAGGTGTCAAAAAAGAGAGAAATGATACATCAGACTAATGAATTCAATCTTCTCTTTATTGCTACCCGAACTTGCTTTGTATCGACGATCGTCCTGATTTCTTTAATGAATAAATCTTTTTTTCTTCTTCTTCCACCATCACTTCCTCTTCCGCTTGCTTTGCCGCATCTTCAAATAACGTAGAATCAAATAAATCAGTGTGTAGATCAATGCATTAGAGACCAATCTAAATGTTTGGAAGCGTAAATCTCAATATATAAACTTACATATAAAGCAAGAAAAAAGAAAACATATCAGCAAAGCAAAGAGCAAAATAAATTTTGTATTACATAACAAAACTGATGACAGAAAAGATTCGTTTTTAGGAGGCATATAACGAAAATGAATTGTAAGATGTGAGAAACGTATCGACATCTCGCAAATAATTTTTTTTACTTTTAACTGAGTGTTTTTCGCTTTCAGATGTTATCTTGGTTTTTAAGATGCCATGTGTCAACTTAAAATAAAAAATGCTACTTACGTGGATAGCTTGAATAGTCCAATCTTTTTTTTTTTAATTAATATAGTCATATCATTGATTTTTTTTTGTCTCAAATTGTATTAAATCAAGGAACAATCCAACAAGGAGCACAGACGATCCCACCATGAAAAATATATAAACTTATAAAGAGTAGATTAACATCTAAATATGAGGTGAATGATCACTCTAAAACATAGAAGAACAAATCCCAACTTGGAAATACAACATCCTAAATAGTAAAACCATTTAGACATAAAATAATCTTTTTTTTTTCTTTTTTTTTTCCTTCATTAAGTGAGTAACCAAAGTTTACAAAAGAAACCAAAAACATTAAAAATGATCAGCTTTCTAGTTTACAAAAACATGCCAACTTTAAAGATGGTCAACTTCAAGATGAAGGAGAGAAGATAGCCAAGAGGGGTCTCCAATAGCTAGGTAAGAGGCTAGTCTACCGTCCTTAATCACACTTCTTGCAATAAGATAGGTTGGGCGATTGAGGTGCCTAGATTTAATGAGAAAGGACCTTGATCTAAAACTGTTTGAAATGGCAAGTATGGGGAAAGAGTGATGAGCTAAGGATGGCCACTTTGTGGGAGAGGACAAAACCTTGAACATAAAATAATCTTTGACATCCTAATTTTTCGGTATCAACCGATCTGCAGTATTAAACCAATTTGAAAACCACCATAGGACGTGTACCATTACGAATATGTTCATTATGATCTGATACAACAACATTAACGATTGCTAGTACAAAAATACCTAAAACATAACATATATCTAGCAACCAAAAAAAGTCAAACACAAGATTGTTGACTATGACCAAAAGAATGCTTCATGATTGGCTACGTGGCCTCTGGGAAACCACACATATCAAACGCTGTGATGCTTCCAGAACCAAAATGTCAATGAATGTTATCTTAAATTTAAAATATTGTGATCGATCAAATATCAAATTCATTGACATTTTCTTATCATGTGTTTAGATCTTTATTGGACTTCCGTCTCTGTCGGATCTTTAACATATACAATCATTAATCTTTGTTTTTTTTGTCTTGTCCCGTTTTGCATAGAATTGAGTATTCGGTTAACCATTCAGTTTTAGTTTAAATGTGTCCAGTTTCAATTATTATGGTTAGAATAATATAGTATCCAATCGGTTATTTTAGAGATTTAGGTTTCGATCGATTCAAATATCTATTGATTTGGTTCGGTTCGACCAATAACCGATTAATAACCGTGAATAAAACCGAATAAAAACTAAAAAATGACTGATAAAATATAGAAAATAATCAATTACTAACCAAAAATAGCCGTATAAAGATAAAAAAAAACTAACCCATTAAAAACTGAATAACCAAGAAAAATAAAAAATATAGAACTTATAAGCAACAATTATTCAAGTTATAATAGCTAAACCAAGTAAAAACAAAAAATTATAATTTTTATTAAACACTTTAATATCATATATTTATAATATTAAAATGTTTTCTATATCTCGGTAAAAGAAATTTACGATTTTTCAATTTAGTTTTATATATATAGAAAAAGTAATTTAATGATATTATATATATTTATACAATTGGCTATTGGTTAGTAACCGAAACCAGTGATAGGATAATTGAAATTCATACGATTATATTAGAGTATCCAAATTTGAATCAAAACTGTATTTTTGGTTTGGTTACAGTTGGTTATTTGGTTAGAGGTTTTTGTGCCAAGTCCTAGTTTTGCATCTAGATATTGATGGTTGTTTTGTATTCGGGATTGTGATGTGTCGTCCGTATCTTAAATTCACACTAATTCCAAAGACTACACAAAAGTGTGAAAGTTTCATAATTTTGGAAAATACTTGAAGATATGTTTATACAGAGTCAGAAATTGGGAATACATAAAAATGTTGTTAATTGCGTCATACCTAAATAGAATATGAAGGGGCCTAAAAGGCGAAAACCATGGGTTCTAAATCCAATAAGGCCTACTAATTTATTTAGAGACCTCTGAACCCAAATCATCGTCTTGAGTAAAATCCCCAATTGACCGGATTAGGGTTTTCACGAGCACATACAATGTCGTCCGGGAAACCTAATCAAGGCGACACTCGATTGGTGGTCGCTGCCACAACGGCGTCGGCGTTAATGGAGACCAAGAAAGCTGATCATGGAGGATCTTCTTCTATCGTAGAGTATAAACCGCCAGTGATGCTTGAAGACGAGGAGGATCTAGAAGTAAAACTTAGACGTATCCTCGAGAACGTTCCGGTTCGCGTTAGCAACACCTCCGGAAGTTCCGCTGGTTCTGGTTCGGGCGATTTTCACCAGGTAATTTATACTAAATCCCTCGATTAATCGGAGCAATTGCATCAGGTTAATTCTACCTGAATCTTGTTCTTTGGGGACTGAAAAGTTCAGCCTCAATGGCTTAGTTTTTGGTTCTTAAGTATAGTGACATTGGTTCTTTTGTGACCGATCATAATGTCTTAATGCCTAGTTAAATTGATTGACATAGAAAGTAATGAAAAGGGCTGATTATTTTATGAAGTTTAGCTTTGCAAGTTTCAGTTGTTGCGTTTAATGGCCTCAAGCTGCACTTTTCACAAACGTAATTGTAGTATATATAAAGATCTTGTATACATCCTCATATCTCTGTTGTTGTACAGTATCGGCAAATGAGGCGAAGAGAACAAGACAGACTCACAAGGATGGATATTGACTATAAAAAGCGGTTAGAAATGGCAGAGTTTACTATAAGAAGAGAAGAGAAACTGAAAGCTGCTGAGGAAAAGACATCAAAGAAGCGTTTGAAACGGCAAAAGAAGAAGCAGAAAAAGCAAGAGAAGAAGAGTAAGCCTAATACTGAAGAAGAAGAAGAAGAAGGAAAGCCAACCAGAGATGAAGAAATGTCATCTGACGATGAGGGAAAAGAATCTCTGGTGAGGCAAGATTTTCCTCGTCCGATATTTAATATCAAATTTCAAGAGAAACGTTCATAGCTTTTACTGTGATATGGATCCAAAAACATTAGATTTGGCAAGATGAGTTTTTTTTGGTAAGTATTTTTTTGTAAGTGTTTTATCTTTCTTTTTTAAAATTAATATATCTGATTAAAGTTCCCATAACCGGGTCATTTTCATATGGAACTACAAAATAAACAAAAGACATGATCGAAATTTAATTGAAGCAAGTGTGTTGAGATGAAGCAGGATAACCAAGAGTGAACCGAAGCAGAGACTTAAACTTGGAAGAGACGAAACCATAATGACATGTATGATTCATTAGATCGCCGCGAGGTGATTGGGACAATTACCAGTGGTGAATAAGCAATGGCTTGAATTAGAAGCTTTGTAATTGTGAGTATCCTCTTCCCATAGCTAAGATGCTGGAACCACGTAACCAAACCATCAATATCCCGTGGAGGATTAATACGAGTGGGGTGAAAGAAGGAAGTTGGTAGGAACTAGATCTTTATTTCATCAATCAAAAGAGGTACACAATGGAAATGAGGTGTAGAGCTTTATCTCTTTTCTCAAATCTTAATTCCCAATCAGAACACACTCTGATTTTACAACATTCGAAGATGCCAATGCATNAAAAAAACCCCCCCCCCCCCCCCCAAAGATTCTACAGAGACTTATTTATAATTCATAAGTCTCTATTAACAAACTTGACTTGAAACAGAATGACTAACTGACTTTAACAGATTTACCAAACTCTTCAAAACTAACTAACTAACTAACTAATTCATACATGTCATTACCTTGAAGCCAGCTCAGCTGCCACGTCATTCCTCTTATGCGCAATGTTCCTCTTTTTTTCCAATATCATTTGCTTCTCTTCTATTCTTTCTTGTCACATACACCCTTAGAGGCATATCATTACCCCGGTTGTAAAGAACCAGCTTGTCCTCAAACTTGAAACCTGGGAACTGATTTCGAATCTCTGTTGCTCATAACCAACTATCCTCATGAGAAGATAAGTTCCTCCAATTGATTAAGACCCATAGGTGACCTTCTGAATCATACTTTGTATCCATTACTTGTACTGGTTCCACAATCAATTCATCATCCATAGTAACCATATGAGGTAATTGTTGCACTTGATGATTCTGTCCCAGCACAAGTTTTAACTGTGAAACATGAAATACATGATGTGTTTTGGATGTGTGAGGTAACTGTATTTTATATGCAACCTTCCCAATCCTCTGTAAAACCTCATAAGGACCATAGTAACGTGCAGCTAACTTCTGACACAGTCGTTTGCTTATTGATTGTTGCCTGTAAGGCCTTAATTTCATAAACACTTTGTCACCCACCACAAACTCCAAATCTCTTATATGCTTATCTGCATTATTTTTCATCAAATCCTGAGCACGCAAAAGATTTTCTTTAATGGAATCTAACACAAAGTCATGTTCCTTTAGCATTTCTTCCAACTCAAAATTTTGAGTGCTTCCAATCTCATAACGCAGTAAAGATGGAGGATCTCTTCCATAAACCAGTTTAAATGGAGTGCATTTTAAAGTTGTGTGAAATGAGGAATTATACCACAGTTTCTGCCCATGACAAAAATTTTGCCCATTTCTTAGGATGAGTTGATGTATAGCACCTCAAATATGTTTCTAAACACCTGTTAATAACTTATGTTTCGCCATCTGATTGAGGGTGAAAAGCAGTACTCTTAAACCAAGTTCATGCAGCCTTAAAACATTCTTTCCAGAAATTGCTCAAGAAAATACGATCCCTATCAGAAATGATAGATCTAGGGAATCCATGGAGCTTAACAATTTCAGTAGTAAACTTGATAGCCACATCTTTAGCTGTAAAAGGATGTGTTAGGCCAATGAAATGGCTTTATTTACTGAGTCTATCCACAACCACCAAAATTACATTGTAGCCTTATGAATTAGGCAACCCTTCAATGAAATCCATTGATATATCTTCCCACATTTGATTAGGGATAGGTATTGGTTTCAATAAACCTGCAGGAACCAGAGTTGAATACTTGTGAGTCTGACAAATAGTGCACTCAGCCACATATTGTTGTACTTTTTTCTTCATTGACTTCCAATAAAATCTTGATTGGATTATGTGTAAAGTCTTCAATAACCCTGAGTGACCATCCAACACTCCATCATGAGATTCCTGAATAATCAGAGGGATCAATTCAGAGTCTCTTGGAATCATCAGTTTCCCTTTATAGAACAATATGTTATTCACCATTGTAAAACCAGGCTTGGCCAAGTCACCAGCATCTAACTTTCTCACAGTCTCCTGAATATCCTTGTCCTTATCAACTTCTTGATACAAGTCTTGTATCTGTAAAATAGCAAGAACTGTAAAGACAACAACAAAGATGCAGCAGATGGTTGAGAGTGATTGACAATTCGAGATAGACCATCAACTGCTAAATTTTCCGAGCCCGCCTTATATTCAATATCAAAATCATATCCCAATATTTTGGTCAACCAATGCTGATAATCCAAAGTAACTTCCCTTTGTTCCAACAGATACTTCAAAATTTTCTGAACCGTTCTAACAATAAACCTCCTTCCCAACAAATAATGTCTCCATTTCAATATAGCCAACACAATAGCCATTAATTCCCTTTCATAGATTGGTTTTTGTTGTTCTCTATCAGGCAAGCCATGACTAAAAAATGCTATAGGATGTTTGCCTTGCATCAACACAACTCCTAAGCCAAACCCAGATGCATCAGATTCCACAATAAACAATTCCTGAAAATTTGGCAATGCTAAAACTGGAGCTGTTGTCATTGCATTCTTTAACTCAGAAAATGCAATTTGAGCTGAAGTTGACCCAAAAAATTCAACCTTCTTCAAAAGTTCTGTTAGTGGTCTAGCTATTAAACCATAACTTTTAACAAATCTTATGTAGTAACCTGTTAACCCCAAAAACCCACGAAGTTCATTGATAGTTTTGGGTTATGGCCGTTGTTGAACCGCATAGATCTTAGCTGGATCAGTGGCTACACCCTTCTTTGTAATGATGTGTCCAAGGTATTCAACTTGTTATTGTCCAAAAGAACACTTCTTTCTATTAGCAAACAATTGATATTGCACAAAAGCATCCAAGACCACCTTTAAATGGTTAATATGTTCTTGTAGAGAAGAGTTGTAGACTAGTATGTCATCAACGAACAAAAACACAAATTTCCTTAAAAATGTTATGAATATTTTATTCTTTAGGGCTTGAAATGTTGCTGGTGCATTTGTCAATCCAAACGGCATGAACAAAAATTCATAATGGCCATCATGAGTTCTAAATGATGTATTCTCCGCATCATATGCCTTCATCCTGATCTGATGGTAACCTGATCTTAAATCCAACTTGGAGAATAAATGTGCTCCATTTAACTCATCTAATAGTTGGTTAATCATAGGGATTGAGAACTTATCAGGAATTGTAGCTTTGTTCAAAGCTCTGTAATCAACACAAAACCTCCAAGACTTATCTTTCTTTATAACCAACAATATTGGACTTGAATAAGGGTTGTGATTTGAATAAGGATTGTGACTTGGTCGTATTGCACATGAATCAAGCATTTCCTTAACCAACTTTACATAGCCTCTTTGTGAGCATGAAGGTACCTGTATGGTCTTACACTTATAAGGCCAATGCCATTTCTTAGCACAATATTGTGTTCATTTCCTCTTATTGGAAGCAATCCTGTTGGTTCTTGAAAAACTGCTTTATATGACTGTAATAGAGTTTCTAATTGAGGTTGTATAACACTTTCTGTCAAAGATGAAAGATTTATGCTGCCATAATCCATCTGATAACCTTTCCAATTCAATGTTCTTTCTGGTTCCAGTGATTTGAGAGACAACTTTTGTGGTTGTAGAGATAAATCACCCTTTGATGTCATTTCTTCACCATTTTTCCATAAAGTTAATTCATGAGTTCCCCAATCCATTTGACATTTCTCCAATGTTCTTAACCATTGTACACCCAAAATAATGTCTGCTGATCCCAACTTAAGAGCAATTAAGTCCATTTGAAATGGTAGACCTTGGAGTTGCAATGAAACTCTTCTACATACCCCCAAGCCTTTGATTGAAATGCCAGTTCCCAACAATATGTCAAGGTTCATTTCAGTTTTAGTGATCAATTTCAGCTTGTGAATCATAGTAGGAGTGATGAAATTGTGTGTGGCACCACTATCTAACATCACCACTACAGGATGGCCCTTAATAGTCCCTTGAATCTCTGTTGTAGCAGGACTTGATCTTCCCGAAAAAGAGTTAAGAGATAATTCCATACAAGTGCCATTGATCATTTGATCCTCATCACTCTCATCAAACCAATGGTCCTCTAACACCTCCATTTCATAACCATTGATAAAGGTTATCACCTGTAAACTCTTATTAGGACAAATGTGACCTCTGAAAAACTTCCCATCACATTTGAAACAGAGACCATCCTTTTTCTTTTGAGCCAATTCGGCATCAGTGAGTTTCACTTGAGGTCTAGCAATTGCAGAAGTCCCTTCTTTGGTTACATTTTGACCACTACTTGGAGTAACTGTTTTCATTTTCCAATTTGTGTAAATTGGTTTATGCTGATTTGCTATTCGACCATCTTTTGCCATCTTTTTGCAAACCATCTTGTAAATTGTAGTGTCTTCCATTTGATAAGTTGCCACCATTTCTGGTAGATCAATTTGTTTACACATATTCACAACTTCACACACCTCTGGTTTCAAACCATTCATGAATATTCCTTCTAACTGTTTCTCATCCAAACCAGTCACTTGAGATGAAAGATCTTCAAATTCATGAATATATTCAGCTATTGGACCTCTCTGTCTTACTGCAAACAATAGTTGACTATGATCTCTCAGCTTTTCTTTGCTAAATCTCAAGATCAAGCGTTTTTTGCAATAATTCCAACTCTTAAATGGTTTCTTAACCATTTCGCTATTAAATCAGCTCAATACATCACCTTTTAAGCTCATTGAAACTAGTTCTAGCTTTTCATAAGAATTACAGCCACTATTCTGAAAAAACGTTCCACTAAGTAAATCCAACCATATGTGTTTTCACCTTCAAACATAGGCATGTCTATTTTCATTAACAAATTTTCTCGATTAGCAACCAATCTACTTTGATTTTGAAAATCATCTTACATAGTATTAAGATTTGGTGCCGAGAATGAATGTCGTACCTGATTCTCTTCGTCATCATCATCTATTTCTTCAAGGACGAATCCTTTGTGTGTTTGGTTTGCAGAAGTTTTCTGCAATATGATGTACATTGCTTCAATGTTGTTTCCAATATCTTCAAATTTATTTCCAATGTCCTCGTATTTGACATTTTTCTTCTTTTCAAAAGCAGTTTGAGCTCTCAATACCATATCCATGGAAGTTGATCTCTGTGGATTTTGAGAATTATCCAAATCTGTTGGATTCTCTTTGTGATTCGTCTTATGACTCTCTTCATATACTTTATGTTTCATATCTTTCTTTCATTGTTTCGCCATCTTCTGTTTGACAGTATGCGATTTGCGATCCAAAATCACTCAGCACACACCAATTTGGTAGGAATTAGATCTTTATTTCATCAATCAAAAGAGGTACACAACGGAAATGAGGTGCAAAGATTTATCTTTGTTCTCAAATCCTAATTCCTAATCAGAACACACTCTGATTTTACAACATTCGAAGATGCCAATGCATAAAAAAACCCCCCCCCCCCAAAGACTCTGCAGAGACGTATTTATAATTCATAAGTCTCTGTTAACAAACTTGACTCGAAACAGAATAACTAACTGACTTTAACAGACTTAACAAACTCTTCAAAACTAACTAAAAAATTCATACCTGTCATTACCTTGTAGCCAGCTCAGCTGCCACGTCATCCCTTTTCTGCGCAATGTTCCTCTTCTTGTCCAATATTCTCTGCTTCTCTTCTCTTCTTTCTTGTCACATACGGCCTTAGAAGCATATCAGAAGTCCATATAATAGAGGAGAATGAGCAATGAAAGAAGAGATGACTTCGGTCTTCATTTGAATTGCCGCATAATAGACATGATGAAGGAACGCTAAGTCCTTAGGAGAAAAAGAAAAGTTGACACAATAAGAACAACCAATCACGTGGATAAATGGTAGGAGAAAAGAAAAGATGGCAGATTGTAATCCAGCTTCTGCTTGAGTATCGTGATTGTGATTTTGAATTCGTCTTTGAATGTTTTTGGTCTAGTAGCTTCTTGAATCAAACATTAAGTCTCTGTCGTATGGATGAGCACTTCCTTAAGAAGAAGAAACTCTATTTCCTAGTCCCTTCTTTATGAATACTAATTTCTCTTCTCTTTTGAGCTTCAAAGATAAAATGTATTGCTCTTCTTTCTTTCTCTCTCTAGATTTCTCGTCTCTCTTTCGCTTGCCGATATGTTTTTTAGTGGTCATCTGAGTCTGACCACAACCAGGTGCTAGCTTCGTCTTCTGAAGCGAGTCCATCTGCCTCGTCACTAGGATCGTGAACTCGTAGCTCCTCATCCAAGATCACCCAACGGATCCAACCTTCCATGTGGTCACTTCCACTTATAAACTTTTTGTTTTAAGTACACTATGTGTTGTGTGAAAGAAATTTTTGTTTTTTTATGTCCAAAATAAAATGAAAACATTATAAATTTTGATGTAATTTGTTTATCTTTTTAAAAATATATACAATCAAATAACTAATTTTAAAAATTTATACTAAAATCACAACTTCTTTCTTCTTGAAAAAACATCTAACCATGCATATCTACAAAATCATCATAATTTCTCTAATTAAAGGGTAGAATGATTATTTCACCTGTGAGTCTTTCTACCAAAGTACAACAAAAAATTATGGAGCGTATACTAGAATGTAAAGTGCCCATATTTGAGTAGAAAACTTTTTATATATAAAAATGGAAAGTTGTGAGAGTAAGAAGGGCAAAAGATCAAAGGACAAAGTTGAGGACGGGTTAGAAACATTTTTTTGAAAATTGGACCAGAGATTGAGCTGCATTTTTTTTTTTTTTTTGGGTTATGAGTCAATATAGTTCGATCGCTTTTGATGTTTTTTTGAGAATTTATAATTTTTATACAATTAGTAATATGTCCATATTATGTTTAAAAAAACTTATAATCATACAAATTGGATAAATTAAGTCTTTGTGTCTTTTACATAATTTTTTTGTGATAATGAATAAAAACATATGTAAGATTTTGAATCTAAAATCAATAAACAAGTATTACTAAAACATAGCAAGTTAAGTTAGATATTATTATATTGTAAACATAATATTTGAGAATCATTCACCTCATTCGCTGAATAATTTAATAAACTATTAGAACCACATAATTATATTATACTAGGTGAAAACCCGCGACTACACGCATGTATATAATTTAATATGTATTTATGAAATTATTACTAATATTGTATGTTTTATAGTTTGTATTTTGCTTGTATTTTGAGATGGTGAAATTATCAGCATCATATATATAATTCACATTTTTAATTGTAAATAAAACTTTTTGGGAATATTTATTAAAAGTGTAGTTGTATATTTTTTTTTTCTAAAATGTAGATAATGGCGGTTCACAAATATTAGGAGCCCCCAGAAAAAAATAAAATTTGGGACTTTTAATTTTTTAAAAAAATAAGAAATAAATTAATCAAATTTCATGTATTAGATTTTTATTGTAAATCTTTTTACAAATATAAATAAAATACAAATAACTATTATTATTGTTACTTTTAAATCACTATTAAAGAAAACTAAAACAAATTTAGATCTTAAAATTATCGGTTCAGGGGAGAAACACGGAGCGATTGCCCCTAATACCCCCCCACTTAGCTGGCTCTGAATATAGAGAATAAAATTATAATTTAAGAATGTACTTCTGAATTCTTTTCTAAAAGATATTTATGGTTATTTTAGACGTTTAAATGTAAGCGTATCTCATTGAAGTATTGATAAAAAGCCACTTATTTGAACATCTTTATCGAATCGGTATCATATTATTCTTTTTATACTCAAAATCACATTCGTAATAATATTTTGTGTATTTGACTGTTTTCTCATCTCATTTCAACTGTATAACAATTTCAACTTTATAACAATCTTAAACAGATGATATCTTCTATGTCTAAATCGCTTTTTTACAATTATATTGTTTTGATCTCTGATTTTATACTTCTCTTGTTATGTTTTCAACTAAATAATATGAAATCACTCACTTTGATAAAAACAAACAGAATACAAAGCTGATTAAAAAATATTATAAATAAAAAATAACATTACATAAGCCTCATTACTTGTTTAAACAGAGTAATTAACATTCCATGGACTACAAAAACTCACTTCTTTTCAACTACCTTCAAATAACTAATTTGAAGATAATTAAAGTAGAAATTTACAATACATCATAACGATAAAGACTTCAGTTCAATCCAATGACCTTAGTGTCAAAGAGAAATTTCTCTCAAAATATTTATAGTGACATCCAAAGTCTTTTCTCCCTCTTCTTCTTTACCATGACCTTCTTTGTTTTCAACTTAAATCTTCTCAACCTCATTAGTATATTGTTTCTCTTCATCATCATATTAGTTCTTCTCATCCTCCTCCTAAACAAGTCATAATTTTTCTTAAGACACAAGATTATATATCATAAGATAAAAAGACAAACTATTGATAACAATGAAACACATACTTCCTCATTAGCAACATAGCTTCCCGATTCTTTGTCTCCAGCTCATTAAAACAAAATATTTAAATATGTTACTATTGTTATCTGCCTCCAAATACATCTTCCGTTAGTTGTCAACATATGTATAACCACTACAATCCAAAACTTGGTCAACCACAAACCCTTGACAAGAGTATTAAACTTGTTAAAGTAAAAAAACACCGACCTACCAAAGCATCTGAAGCAAAAGGTTGGAGAGATATTGGCCTTGAGGATAAGCTGGGTTGAGCGGGTGGTCAAACGCGGCTTCCGCCTCTTTCACCACTGTGATTTTCCTTACTGCCATTTTTGCAGAGCTCTGAAGAATCCCCAAGAACTTCCCGCTCTGTTTCATCGCCCCTGAACATAAGCATGTCATCATAAGACATCCACTCCTTGTCAATCGCATCTTGGAGGAGTTGAGATTTCTGTACATTCATGTTAAAACCTGGCATCCACATTGAGACAATGTCATTTATTTAACAAAAACTTTGATATCCTTCCATGTTGAAAAAAAATAAAAGGAATTCCATGTCACCTTTTTAATTGGAGCTAGCTTAGGAAGGTCTAAGATCACAATTTTCCATGTTTCTTCCTTTGACAGAGCACCTTTCATGAAGTCCGTAGAATCTTTTTTTCAAACAAAAAAACAACATTCCCCGGATCCATATGTTTAAGCGTTATGTTTTCTCTGGCGAGCTCCAAAGCAGACAAAGATGAAACAATTCCTGAAATTGTTTGGTTCGATGACCCACAAAACAATGGACTGGTCAAGAGAGATCAAGAAGAGGAAAGAGATAAAACGTACCAATAACACTTGTAGCACCTCCTCTAGCTACGTTTAGTGAAAATCCACCACTATAGCAGCAAAGATCAAAAAATATTTTACCAGCAGAGACGGTTGATATGAATTGACGGTTTTAGCGTTGATTTGTGTAGGGGTTCAAATTAAATGAAAACATAAAAATGGATATGTATAGTTTTCAGATGATTAGAATGATTAAGAAATGTCATTGGCTATGATCAAATCCCAATCTAGATTCGATATAGGAGATTCATCTCCCCATGTATCTTCGAAAATAGAGAAGTATGTAAAACGATACTGCTAAAATCGATACCTGTCACGTTGCTAAGGTTCAGAGTGGCTCGGAGATGAGTCCTTCTGCCATTATCATATGAATAACGATACCTGCTAAAATCGCACTATGCCAAGCACCGCAACTAACTTTTTTTTTTGCATGTTTGCCCTATAAATTATGGCCATCCCGCAATCTCCGTATCAGATAAAAGAAAAGAGAGATGACACAATATTTGAGTGTACCCAATGGTAGAAGTCTCATTCGTTCTTTGAAAGGGAATAAAAACCTTTACAACCGCTTAAGTGATGATTTGATAAAGGAAGTGAAGATTTGTGGGTTCCGTTTTGGTTTTGAAAGGGAATCAGATCTATTTTAATATTTCAAATCTCCAGGCAGATATAACAATTAACCAGCCCTAGTTTCAAAGCGTTATTTTTAGTGTTATAGAAAGATTTTTAGTTTAAAACTTCATTCTCAGTAATGGTAGAAAGATTTTTTTTTGAAAATAATGATGTATTAGAAAGATGATGTGTCAAAAATGTGGGTGTTTACTTGTCATATGCTTGTGAGTTACAAACTCATTTTTTATATAATAGATACTTAAAAAAATTATTAGACTAACATTAAATATTAAATTAATTAAAATTGCTAATCAAAAGTTGAACTTGGTTAAACAAGATTTAATTGGATCACTGGTTTATTTATTTTTTACCGGTCTAGTTCAATTGTTATAGTCGATAGTCCGATCCGAAAAGAAACCCAGCTTTTTCAAAGACCTTTTTAACTAACTTCTTTTCCATCATACATTTGATTGACTTACGATGTGCGTAGAACGAATAAGCGTAGATAACTTGTGGGTTTTGGTGAGAGATCGCTGCTAATTCGCTTCCATGGAAGAATCTCGCCTTTCCAAAAGCATTTCTCTTCATCAATCTATCGGTGGTGGTGGCTCAGGTTTTCTTTCTCTCTCACTTTTTCCGCTTCTTCGACTCCATTGGCTTATAGATGTCCCCTGAACCGCACCGATCATTCCTCAGATCTCTCGTTGATTCTGATTGTTGTTCAATGATTTATTGTCTGTAGTCGCGGATTTGATTATGTGGAAGAATCGTCGCGGAGGGTTTCTTCTTCTCGGATCAACGACATTGTTATGGTTTCTCTTCGAGAAATGTGGATATAGTTTCTTCCCTTTTATTGTTAATACTCAGCTAATTCTCGTCGTTATGCTCTTCCTCTGGGCCAAATCTGCTATTCTTTTTAATAGGTATCTCTGTCTAAAATCTAAATCATCTTAACTTAGCTTGTTTCTTGAAGAATGTAGAATGAAGACTCACAAATTTTGTAGATTAGACAGGGTTTATTTGGTTGTTTCTATATGAACTTAAGTACCAAACAGACTGCTAAATCTAAATCTGATTATTTCCTCTTTTTGATCTCTACCAGGCCTATGCCTCAACTTCCTAATTTTGAATTATGTGAGACAACTGTTCTTAAGGTGGTTCATGCTCTACGAGTCTGTATTAATAATCTGCTCTCTGTTGCTCGTGAAATTTACATTGGCAAAAATGCAAAACAACTCTTTCAGGTCAGATTAACTTCCCTGGTCTTTTTAAAATTGTAGCAAGTACATTTCCACTTAGACTGAGCTATTGCTATTGCTATTGCTATGGCAGGTCAGTGTTGTGTTATGGACAGTATCATTGGTTGGAAATTTCCTAAACTTCCTCACAATAATCTATGTTGGTGAGTAATTTATAACACCTAAATGTATTCCCAAAAGCGAAGGATATATTTTTTTGCACTCAAGACTGTTCAACTCAACTGATTGACTTTCTCGAACAGGTATTGTTCTTAGTCTGTTGATCCCCATTTTGTACGAGAGGTACCAGGATCGCATTGATGATAAGCTATCTTTGACACATAGAATCATTCAAACACAGTACAGGAAGATCGATGAAAGATTACTACAAAAGATAATCACTAAGCCTACAAATAAGATAAAGAAGATGCAGTAGGCAAGCACTGTCCCTAATTATTAACTAGCCTTTTGATACATTATTACATTATAACATGGCAATGCACTTCTCCTAATGCTGAACATGACTATTGTAACTACACTAAGATAGGTTAGTTGAGAAACTGATACTTTAGAGATGTGTGAGCATGATATGTTAAAGGAATCTAGATTTGTGCACTGGTAGAGGGTTTAGAGATTTCATTCGTTATTAAGTTTCTTCTTCAAGTACAACAGCGATATATACTTATTAGATGTTTAGTAGATTAGATAGTTTTACAGTATTTTTTGTTGTTGCATGTCAGGAGTTGTATATCTGTTTCTTTTAACATCTCACATCGTAACAGCCTACCATGTGAGTACAACATACGCTAATGCTAATCAGTTGGCTCTCTTTTTCATTGCACGCAGTAAAAGAAACAAGACAGAATATGACTGATTGTGATTGGAGAGGTAAACACTAAGTAAAGGTGCACTAGAGTGACTTAACGTGGTATAAGTGTAGATGAATTGAGATTTTTGTTCAACATGGACTTGTGGTATTTTTTATATATTGCATGATTTAAACATGCATTCATGCATCAAAAGGTTCTAACAACATGCATTTAGGGGCTTGTTTGTATATTGTTTTGCATTTTAGAGTCTTATCAAGTTCTTGCGCATGTGCATTTCCTTTGTTACCTCTTTCAAGTAATTTGGAGCGGGTTAGGAGTAACTTAAATCAAAAGGAGCATCAAATGTTGAAAGAATAAATTAACAAGCGTGATGAAGAATAAACACAAAATGACTGAACCATAGTCTAAAATGAAGGATTTAATTTTTTTGGATGAAACTAAACTTTCTCGTGAAGGTGGTTTCAGCTCATCTCGATAAGTGCTTTATAAAAATACAAACAAATTAGTAGAGAAACATTAAAGCAAAAAAAAAAAAAGAAACATGATGAAACATTCTAAGCAGCTTAATGATCCATTTGGACAATTTATATTCTTAGACTTTAGGCGCTCGGTGAATTAGCTATTCAATGGTATCATTCACTTTGAAGAGAGATTAAGGGCANATTAAGGGCATCATTTTTCAACTTTTCCTAGTTTAAAAAAAAAAAAAAAAAAAAGTCTTACACTTTTCTATCAAACGAAAACTTTAGTTAGCTTAGTTAGACAATAGCTGCAATACGATTCTATTGTTATGGTCGTTTTACTTAAAGACATATTTTGTTGGCATGAAATTTTCAAAAGCATATTAATAATTGATATTAAATTTGAGGGTCCGGAATTCATGCATGTCATTTCCAGAGGTCCATTTGGAACTGAAGGTGTCCGAAATGCGTTGATTCGTTTTCTAGAGAGCTTTTCAAGCACTCATTTTGTACTAAAATGGTTCCATACATTTCCCGGTGGGTTTTTTGAAGGTGTATTTCGACTGAGTAGTTCGAAATTGGCTATGCAAATTGAAAAAAGTTTGACTGATAGTTGTCTACTGGTCAACCTAGTCCAAATTTATTGCCCGATATTGACATGTATGCTTTGTAAAGCCTCATTTTCCTTTTTCCTTTGCCTTACTACATCAATACTCTCGATACTCTCTGTTCATATTTTGTTTATGGATTCTTGGATCTTTGCTTGTTTTTAATCTTCTTCTTAATCATACATTATCCATCATTTGATTTTGCTTTTCCCATCATGTATGAGTAATCTTTTCTATGTATTATGAGCATAATAAATTATGGTGATTAGATGTTGACTGATAATGCTTAAGGCTAGCACTTGCATAATTTCTTATGCCTAAAATGTGCTTAATTTTATGATTAGGTTAAGCTAACAAAAACCTAGATCATATATATATATATATATATATATATATATATATATATATATATATTATATAACATGTTCAATAAATGTTTATAATATTAATGCATGCTTTTCATCATTAGCTAATAGAAATTAATTAATTAAGATGATTAGTAGGTTAAATAGACTTGTTCTAAATGAACTATATTCATTTGATTGTGAGTGGAAATTTTGATTAATTAGGAAATGGTTTAATGTCATGTGTCTATTTACAGTCACTCATAACTCATGAATGGAACTTGACTGAACATTTAAGTATCTTTATTTAGCGGATAATCAATCCTAGTCAACAATCTCTACGGGTCAGGTGTAACACTCGTAGACCACTAAGTGTGGAAAAGTTGACCGAGCTAGTCGAGTTAGTTCATGATAGCCAAGAGGTTGGAACCTAAGGCGTTGGAGATTATCGGCAAAATTTAAGGAAAGTCGAACTGGTTAAAGAAAAACTCGGGAAAAATGCTACATGTCTGTATTTTTGCTAAGATTGTAGGGAAAGATGCATGATTGATAATTTGTTTGAGTTTTTCAGTCGTGGCTTATTTATAATTAAATTATTTATTTAATCATAAATAGGTTAATGACTCCTCAGACATATCAATGTTCTTGGTGGACACCCAAAATTTGTCATAAGGGCTATATAAGGTGGTGGATATAGTTAGGTGGTCGGATGACTTAGATGGGACCAAGGCTTACCAGCCCCTCCAGATCATGCATGAGCAACATAATCGAGATGCCTGACAAACATCTAGGGTCAGAATTGAGATCGATCAAGGAAATATCGAAGAACATATCGAGGGTGGATCATGATCAATGTGTGGGAATCCGATTGTTGAGCTAGTCAGTCTGGGATTGAGCTAAGTTAAGTGTTTAAACTAAAAGTTGAGCTGAAATCCAAGAAAAATCAGCTAAGTCCAAAAAATTCGAGAAAAAGTGGAAGTTGGTAGAGTGGTTGGTGAGTTTTGGTCGGGTTCGAATAGTCTTAGTCAGGTTTAGACAGGATTTGGGCGGATTCAGACAAAGCAGTTACGATTTCCGGCCACGTGTGCAAAGACGTGTGTGAGAGCGGTTATTGGCCGAGTTAACATGTGAGGTCGTGGGTGGATACTTGAAGTAATGCATAGAGTGGTTTGCTGGAGCGCATGCTGAGCAAGCGCGTTCTGATTGGAAGGTTATTATGAAGTTGGCTCGGGCTAAAGATCGTCAAATCACCGATATATATACATCGGATCTCTCGATCATTCATCTCTTTTGCGCGAGTTAACAGTCGATAGAGAGAGAAAGTTCCCGTAGTGAAAGAAAATTCCGATCGTTGAAGGATCAATCTGTGAAATGTTCGAGCCAGCCGAGAATCAGTTCGTCTATTGAGCCGAGCAACCCATGGAACCGATGAAATCACTCAAGATCGACCAATTTTCTAAGTTCAGTGCGTTTAACCATAAATTAGACTTCCTATGTGATAGTCTAGAGGTCATGAGAGCCGATTATTATAGTGATGGTCTTTGTGGATGGTTTACATGATCTAGATGGTCTTAGTGACAAATGCATGAACTGTGAAGGTCGTGATTCCGTTAAATGGGTGTGTGACTTGATAAATGTAGTAAAATAGCTTTGTGCCGAATAACTGGGCATAAATGCCAAATTTTTAAGGCGTTAATCGTACTGTTGTGTTAAAAACTGTATTGTTTGTTCTTAGGGAACCATATCTGTTTGCTGTGGCTACATGGGACGAATTAAGAATCCAAACCAACATGATTTAGCAACAACATATAGTCTAAAACCACTAAGAGATTTCATTCAAACACAATTAGCATCTCAATTTCATATTTCTACCAAAAACCTAAATCCCAAAATAAAAATCCACAAATTCAACCTAAGTTTATCAAATCATCATGCATTTGTCACTAAAGTGCAAAAGATAGTAGAAAGGCATCCTATATATCAATTCCAACTACCAAATCAATCAAAATCAAAGTTACCCAATTTTTTCCCTAATTTTCGGGATGAAAAAGAGAGGCGGAGAAGCATACCTTATTCGAATAGTTTGGGAAGTGAGAGAATCAATCAGAGTGTGAAAACCAAGTGGATTAAAGCCAAAAACCGCGAAAATCCGTTAATAATCGATGAAGATATAGTTTGGAGGATGTGGGAGAGGTCGAAGGTTTTGGAGAAGAAAAATGGAAGTTTTGGGGAAGAGATCGCATGGAGGAGGTTTTAGGGAGATGAAGTTAGGTTTAATTTGATTGAAATCCAGTTTAAGTTCGAAAATTCAGTTAAAATAAGTGAAATCAGGTTTACCTGTGCCCGAGCGGGCGAAGATGTGCCCGATCGGGCGTTCGTTCCTGTGAATTCCAGGGGCATTCGCCCGATCGATCCCTTGATCGGGCACTTGAATCTGTAAATTTTTGGGCTAACTGCCCCATCGATCTCCATGTTGCCCGATCGCGCGAATGCATCTAAATTTTCCAGGGACTTTCCCCTGATCATTCGCCCGATCGAGCATTTGGTCTGACAGAAATCAAACAAAATGCTCGATCGAGCATTCTTTCGCCCGATCGATCGTTTCTCCTGCAGTTTCAGAAACTCTTTATGAAATTCCTAAGGCACTCAGAACTCAAAACTAAAAATCAATATGTTAGTAAAATAAAACTAGACTGACTCAAAAATAAACTAAACTAAAACAGTGGTTTGCCTCCCACTCAGCGCTCGTTTAGCGTCAATAGCTTGACGGTTCTTACCTCTAATTGGAGACATGATCAACAAGAGGAAATGGAGATTCCTCTATAAGCTTCGAAGTAGCTTGATAAGGCTTTAACCTTTGACCGTTCACAACAAACTCATTACCTTGGCGATCAAATAGAACAATGGCACCATAGTGTTTCACTTCCTTGATGATAGATTTCAACTTCCTAGGGAATAGTTTCAGACGAGAGTTAAAGAGAAATACCTGATCACCTGGTTGAAAATCTCTTGGGATGATCTTCTTGTCATGAGCAACTTTGGTCCTTTCTTTGTAGATCTTGGAGTTCTCATATGCTGTGTGTCAAACTTCTTCTAACTCATGGAGTTGAATTAGACGTCTTTCTGCTGCAGTTTTTATGTCAAAGTTCAGCAACTTGACAGTCCATGCAGCTTTATGCTCCAGTTCTACAGGTAGATGAAAAGCTTTTCCATAAACAAGATTGAAAGGAGTAGTACCTAAAAGGGTCTTGAATGCAGTTCTGTAAGTCCAAAGAGCTTCATCTAGCTTTAGAGACCAATCCTTCATGGAACCATGCATTGTCTTCTGCAAAATTGACTTGATTTCTCTGTTAGATACTTTTACCTGTCCACTAGTCTGAGGATGATATGGTGTAGCCACTTTATGCTTGACTCCATGTTTCTTGAGCAGATTATCAAAGACTATGTTGATGAAATGAGATCCTCCATCGTTGATGACTATTCTAGGTACTTCAAACCTGGGGAAAATCACTGATTTAAACATTTTTAGCACAACCTTAGAATAATTAGCGGGGCTAGCAATTTCTTCAACCCACTTAGACACATAATCAACAACAACAAGAATATAAAGATTCTTATGAGACATAGGGAAAAGACCCATGAAGTCAATTCCCTACACATCAAAAACCTCTACTTCTAAGTTAAAGTTCTGAGGCATCTCATTCCTTTTGGAGATATTTCCTTGTCTTTGGCATGAATCGCAGTGAGAGATGAAGGTATTAGCATCCTTGAACATTGTAGGCGACCAGAATCCCGCTTGAAGTACCTTAGAAACAGTTTTGAATGTTGGAGAAGTGACCAGCATAGTCTGAACCATGACAATGGAACAAGATATTCTAAATCTCATCCTCAGGAAGACACCTCCGGAACATACCATCTGAACAAAGCTTCTAGAGGTAAGGTTCATCCCAGTAATAGTGTCTGACATCCCTTAAGAACATATTCTTTCGGTATCCAGTAAAATCATGTGGTTTAACATCTGCAGCCAAATAATTAGCAAAATCACGAAACCAAGGAGTAATAACAACAAATTTAGAGAGTTTAGGGGTAGAAAGGTTCTTATCCACTATAGTGCTAATAGCATAGATATGCTCCTCATATAGGCTATCATCAATTGGAACCTCATCTTCCATTCTCAATCTGGATAAGTGATCTGCAACTCCATTCTCTATTCCTCTTTTATCTTTGATCTCCAAATCAAATTCCTGGAAAAGTAAAATTCAACGCAGTAATATAGGTTTAACATCCTTTTCTTCAGGAGATACCCCAAAGCCCCATGATCATGTGGACTACTACTTTGGATCCTACTAGATAGGATCTGAACTTTTCAAAAGCATAGACAATTGCTAGAAGCTCTTTCTCAGTTGTGGCATAGTTGCATTGAGCTCCATCTAAGGTTCTTGAGGAATAGTAGATGACATGAAGTTTCTTATTTTTTCACTGTCCGAAAACAGCTCACACAACGAAATTGTTGGCATCACACATTACCTCAAAAGGCAGATCCCAATCAGGTGGTTGGACTATTGGAGCACTTACCAAAACTAATATTGCAGAGAACAAATCAAAGTAGTAAAGTACAAGGTCAAATCCCACTGAGACCAGAAAACACGCGATTCAGTTTAATTTCAAATCAAGCTAAGACGACATAATTAAGTTGTTTGGTATCAGAATCAAAACGATAAAATAAAAGCGGTTGTAAACGATGGAATAAAAACGTCAGGCATCAGGGAATCCACATGTAGTTAGGTTTAAAAGTCAAATTATCAAGCAGGGATTTCCTTTGAAAATAGTTCTCAGTTTGAAAGACAATGATAGAATAATCTCCTCTCGGAGTATTAAGTCCTCTAATCGAATTAGTAGAAACAAATTATCGCCGTGTCTAACTAATTCAATCATGCAATAAAGATCAGATTCAATTGTTCATAAGTATTCAAGACAATACTCTCGCAAGGAAAAACACTTATTCATCTAGACTAGATCCAATTTCTAAACCAAATCTCTATGCGTTTATTAGTCTAATATCAATAAACTAGATGACTAGTCTAATTCATGGAGTTAAAACAAATCTAGACTAAGAACCTATCAATTGTTATCCCCTTATGATAAATTTAACAATCAAACCTGATTTTCCTGGGAAACCCTAAAACCTAGCTAGTGAACTACTCAGACATTGACAAGTAAACACAAATCAATATCTTTGAAGAACACATAATAAAATAAATATAGATATATTAGAAAGGGTTCAAAAATTCTTCTCCAAATACAAGGTGTTGAATCTCTTCTCCCTCAGTAAAAACTATCCAAAATAAAATAAAGCTTAGTTCTAAAACCTAAAACCATAATGTTTTTATAGTCTAAAAAGTAAAATAATCTAAAATAAGGAAATTGGATAAGCTTGAGGACTTGGATGCAAAATTGGAAATTTTCTTCTTCTTCTCGGGTAAGTTGCTCGATCGAGTACATGGTTGCCCGATCGAGCACTTTGTGAAATAGCACGATCGTTCTTCATTTAGCCCGATCGATCCAAACCTTCGGATTTTTCCAGGGAGATTTGCCCGATCGAGCATCCAAATGCCCGATCGTGCATTCTCTAAAACCATTGCTCTATCGATCCAGTGCTTGCATGATCGATCACTTCATTCTGAACTTTGGGAATTCTTCTGATTTGCTCTTAAATGAATCTTTTACTTCCAAACGACCCGAACACCTAAAAACATGGAAAATCTACCAATTTTACAAGGAAAACGCTCGGAATAATGCAGAATAGTAGACATAAATGCCCACTATTATGCATTAAAACCGAGTAATATCAACTCCCTAGACTTAGATCTTTTCTTGTCCTCAAGTAAAGCAAGATTTAATCCAGAGAAGAGGTTTTAAATGGACCACCCAGAAACTCACAAAATCTCAACAACCATGAGCATATTTTCAAAATTGTAAAGACACCAATCTCAAACAACTACTTTGAATGAATTATTTACCACCAATAAACCAATAACCTGTTTCCTACTCTAAGTTCCAAATCAATCAAGTATCAAATCATTTCAACCATCTCTTTAAATTCATTTAAGTTCAGATACATACATTCTCACCTATGGTATATCAATAAACTTACTCAAGTACCTCTTCTATCGAAATGCCCATACCAAACAGAGCATCAACCAACTTCCGATCCTGATCCTTTTTCTCCCTTTCTCACTTCTTTTTTTTCTTTTTCTTAACTTACTGCTTTTCTTTTTTTTCTTCTTATTTCTGCGCTTTTCTTTATTTTTGTTTCATCATTTTTTTCTTGTTTTAAGCAGACGGCAATTCGATGTGGTTGACTACGGACTTCTAGGTCACGCTTTCAACCATTTTTCTGTACCGTTTTCTTTTTATTTTCTAGAAAGGAGAGAGAGAATGACCCGGATCGTACTGAAAAAACTTGTCGGTTTTACACAACACTGAAGAGCAAGGTACCTACTTCTCAGAGTATATCAAAGCCATAAGCAAGAATATTTCAAATTCAGATTAAGTCATACCATGGCAGAGCTAGCATCAAATCATCAATAACTCAAAAGATCAGAACTTTCAGAACGAAAGCAATCAGTAATGGGGGTTCCAATCCTAATCTTAGAAATTAATCTAAGTCAGTAGTTTAGAGATACCATACCTACATTTGGTTAAATATCATCATCGATTTTGATCATGGTTCCTTCAACTCGATAGACTCAAAATGAAAAATTTGAAAATTTTCACCAAAAAGACAAAACATCAAAACATAGTTACTATCTTCATACCTTCCCCCATACTTACTTCACACTGTCTCAGTGTGAGAATAAATCCAAGAGAAGGAATAAGTGTAACTAGAATCAATAGAAAAGTCCTCAATAGATGAAAAATAAACAATAAATACTATATGAGTTCAAGGGAAAGAGAGGTACTAATGGTGAACTCACTACAATAAATATGTCTTTTCTTAGCGGTCGAAAAACGCTATCGTAGGATAGCATAGCGGTTAATTAAACGCTCTGACAGCGCCCATCATTATAGGTCGGACACTTTAGATAGCAGATTTAATGTATGCTATAATTATCAAAGTTACGATAGCATTGTTGAAGATGCAATTTTTTATTTTAATAATAGCACTGTATATTTGTTATTAAATGTTTTCAACAATAAATTTAGTTTTATATATTCAATAGCGTTGGATTTGTATTATAATTGGATTGCATCTAT